>CABHPR010135013.1:0-29725 GCA_902168415.1 Peromyscus melanophrys
CACACACACACACACACACACACACACACGGGGGGGGGTGGGAATTTTTCCATTGTCTGATGAGATTTTTTAATACAGATACATTATAGTAAATCATACACAACAGGCAAGAAAAAAGGCAATGGACTCACTGCTAACACAACACAAAACCTCCCAAAGAGGAAAGACTCTCTCACCTTCAATAGTCCTATTAAAGAAATTGCAGACAGAGGCAAGCAGATCTCTGTGAGTTCTAGGCCAGTATGGTCTGCATAATGAGTTCCAGGACACCAAGAGCTATATAGTGACACCCTGTCCTCATAAAAACAAAAAACAAAAATCCCATCATAATTGAAAATAATCTTGAGAACCAGCAAGATGATTCAGTGGATAAAGATGTGATGAGCTCAATTCCATCCTGGGACCCACATGGTAGAAGAGGAGAACCAACTCCTGAAAGTTGTCCTCTGACATATCTCTACCTATGCCGTCCCCCAATGTATGTATGCACACATACATACATACCACACACACGCATACACACAAATAAGTAAATAAACAAAATTTAAAAGAAAAATAAATGAATAAATCTTGGGCCCCAGATGGCTTCATTAGCAAACTTTGCCAAACACATTTTTTATGCATTTTTTCCTCATTTGTAAACAATGCCAATTCTGCACAATCTCTTCTAATAAATTTTAAAAAGAGGAAAAAATACTCCTGGTTTATTTGATGAAACTTACGTCACCATGGTTACAAACCAAAGAACTGTACCAAAAAAAGACAATAACAAAAATAAAAATAGAATCAAATATTCTTCATGAACTTAGACAAAAAAAGGTGAATGGATTTTCTTTTTATTTTAACTTCTGCATGATGTAGATGTTGTCACACATACATGAATCTATACTATGTTACTCACAGAACAATGTACTCCTGTCATATAGCAATTTCCTCTGAATGGAAACCTTCCATCCTAAACAGAAGCTCTTCAATATTCAGGAAGTTCTAAAGGGTGCCTTTTTAAGACCCAGGAAGTAAACAACTCACAAGTCTCAGGAAATCCCAGAAACTTACCATATTCACAAGACCCTCCCTCCCCAAGGTTATATGAGCAACAAGGACTGCTGAGGAGACTCTCCAACATGTCAAGCTGCCTGAAAGTCATGAAGAGAGCTCCAGGTTTGTGGCTTTTGTGAGTCATAACATGGGCTGGGATGAGTTTTCAGTGATGTAGCTGTCTTTCAATCATTTCTGCTCCTGTAAGTCACCCTCACCCTTGCTCACAGAAGTAACACCAATAAGTCATTGGTTCACCGAGTTGGACACAGTGATATCATTGCTCTGATCTATTGCTGGTTCCCTATGTGGGATGAGTAGATATTTGCTCACATTGCCCCAGAAGCAGTGTTACACAATCCATTAATTGTGCTATATCTTTTTGTTTTTCACTTGTTTGATTATTTGGTTGGTTGGCTGATTAGTTGCTACAAGGCCTTGCCATGGCTGGTTTTGAAGTCCTTGTATTTCCCAGAGAGGCCTCAAACTTGCTGTGATCCTCCTCAGCCTCAGCCTTCTGAGTTCTGAGATCACAAGTGTGCACCACCACTCCAGGTCCACACGTTATTTTTAAAATTATAATTATTAGAAGAGGGGGTAGGAAGAATGTAAGAGCTGGAAAATGGGAGGAGAGCCATGAAATGCTGTCTTCTACACAAGCCATGGTCATTTCACTCATGGACTTACAGAAGTTATGGTTACTCAAAGATGAAGCCAACAAGATCAGCCAACATTCTCGCAGGCAACACTAACTGAACAGTGGCTTGTAAGACATGAACAAACCAACCAACCCCAAGAGGACATAGAGGGAAGAAGGGAATGAACTGGGGGATGTCCAAGGGGAGAAGAAAGGGGAAGCTGACAGTATGAGGGTAAGTTTTATATGTGTAAGGAATTGTCAATAAGTAAAATACTTTTTAATTTATTAAACATGCAATTTTCTATCTCCTACAGCCTGAAGGGACCAGCTTAAATGTCTGCAAAAACTATGTGACTGCCTTCCAAATGGTACAGAGTGTGATCTAATATAAGGGAAAGGAATTTGTGACAACTGGGAACCTTTCTCACTCCTTTAAAGGGGGACGAGATATACTAATGGACGTTGTCCTGTAAAGAAGTGTGATGGGGCAGCCAGCTTGCAGCTTGGAGGGAATACCAGGGGAATTTCAGAATTCTTTACTTACCTTTTAATTTACTTCCCTACTTTATCTATCTATCTACCTACCTATCTATTTATCTATCTATCTATTTACTTATTATCATGTACCACAGTGCATGTGTGGAGGTCAGAGGACAACTCTTAGGACATCTCTCCTTTCATCATGTGGATCCCCAGGATCTAAACCAAGTCATCCAGCTTAGCAGCATGTACTTCCGCCCACTGAGCCATCTCACTGGCTTCTCCTTTCACTAAATGAACCAGCCAAGAACGTGTACTACTTCTAGACCCATCATGAGAGTTCGCAAAGCTATCTCACTCACGCACCTAGTGGCTGAAAAGAAAAGAAAAAAAAAAGGACTAACTTGGATAGTATAGTTGAATGCATATTGTAACACTCTGTAGAGCTTCTACGGGTGAAGTGAAGGCATGCCTCCTTGTGTCAGCCAATAAGAGAAAAGGGTCTTTCTCTGTGAAGAGCCTGTGACCCTTCAAGGCGCGGTGGAACTCCTTGAGCAGAAATATACTCAGAATATACTAGGGCAACACAAAACTGATTGCTTTTGGCGGGTGCATCTTAGCTGGATGGAACGCTGGAAATAACTCTACTGTAGTGTAAGTCACCCAGTTACTTGGTAAGGGTTCAGAGCCTGCTTCTTGTAACATGCTATGATGATATAATCCCACTGGAAACTGCATATTTTGCAACAAACATTAGTTAACGCACACATGGGTATTTGGTAAATGTTACAATCTAATCTTTTAAGTCAAAGTCATCCCTTTCATGTCCCATGACCCACAATCCTCATCTTCCCTATGTGAAATTTCTCAGTCTTTAAGTTCCTCGCAAATTCATCTTTGAAAAGAAAAACAAAATCTCAGCCTCATTTATTTTTCAGCGCTGGGGATTGAACCAGGGCCATGCTCATGCTAGGCAAGCACCCTAGTGATGAACCACATGCTCAACCCCTCACTCGGGGATTCTAGGCAGATGGTCCATCACTAATCCATTCTCCCAGCTGCTCACTGGTGGATTCCAGCTAGGCACTCTAGCATTGAGTAGTGCCCTTATCCCCTTACTGGAGAATTCTAGGCAAGGGCTGTACTGCTGATCCATGCCCACTATTGGAGTTTGAATAAGAATGGCCCCTGTAGGCTCATATATTTGAGTGCTACTATTTGAAAGGATTAGAAGGATTAGGAGGTACAGCCTTGTTGGAGAAGTGTGTCACTAGAGGTAGACTTTCAGGTTTCAAAAGACCCATACCAGGCCCAGTTCGTTCGTGTGTTCTCGTTCTCTCTCTCTCTCTCTCTCTCTCTCTCTCTCTCTCTCTCTCTCTCTCTCTCTCTCTCTCTCTCTCTCTCTCTCTCTCTCTCTCTCTCTCTCTCTCTCTCTCTCTCTCTCTCCCCCTTTCCCCCTCCCTACCTCCCTCCCTCCCTGCAGATCAGGATGTAGCTTTCAGCTACTGTTCTAGCACTATGTGTTCTGCCATCACTGTAATGATAATGGACTAAACCTCTCAAACTGTAATCAAGCCCCCATATAAATGCTTTCTCTTGTCAGAGTTGCTTTGGTCATGGTGTCTCTTCACAGCAATAGAGCAGTGACTAAGACATACCCCACTGTCCAGTCCTCTGTGCCTTATTCCTGTGTGATGTTAGGAACACTGTTGAGCAGAAATGTGCCTGGTTCCCATTTGTTCACAAAAAGACTTTAACATTTGTGCATTTGGAATCTAAAGAAAACAGAGATCACCTTCTACTCAACAGTCAAATTCTGGTCAACTATCCAAATCTTAATGGTATGCCTGATGCCCATTTCTACTGTAGTCCTGTCTGTTCTTGTCTGGAAGTGTTATTGGTCAAGGGCTTATGGTTCAGAAAACACTGCTTTTATGGCAGGGCCTTTGATTCATTGACCGCTGATGGAATCTAGAATTTGTATAACCCTGGAAGCCACTGAACTCTTACCTCTTGCGAAAGCCTTCAAATAGGAAACAGGGACAGAGTGCGTCCAAAGAACACATGCTGCCCTATTAAAGGTGGCATCCTTGATTCCATCTTGATGGTCAACTTGAGTGAAGTTGGAATCAACTAAGTACTACACTTCTAGTGGGTCTGTCAGGGCATTCCCAAAAAGCATTAACTAGGGGGAAGACACTCCTCAGAGTTGGCAGCATTTTCCAGCAGAGAAAATCAGTGCTGCTTTGCCTACCTTTACTCCTTGCTGGTAAGTGCATCGACACTACTGTTGCTGCCGCCACCTCTACCACCACCACCACTACTACTACTACTACTACTATAATATCAAACCCAAAGTATTCAGCATTCACACATGGACTGGAATGCCAGCAGCTGTCTAGTACACCTCCAGACCTTCAGGGCCAGGTTGGGACTGCTGAGACCTCCAACCTCATGGACCAAGCAGCTACTAGTTTTTCTGTATCATTAATATGTAGGCAAATAAATAAATAAATAAATAAATAAATAAATAAATAAATAAATAAATAAAGCCGGGTGGTGGTGATGCACGCCTTTAATCCCAGCACTTGGGAAGCAGAGGCAGGCGGATCTCTGTGAGTTCGAAGCCAGCCTGGTCTACAGAGTGAGTTCCAGGATAGGCACCAAAGCTACACAGAGAAACCCTGTCTCAAAAAGAAACCAAAAAAAAAAAAAAAGTAGGCAACCAATATTGGACAGCCCAGCCTGTATTGTATAAACTAGTCTAACAAATCACCTTTTCTAATATATATATTCACTCGCTTGACCTTGAGGGCCAGTAGTGTAAATCTGCATATCAACAGAGTATTCTCTTAGGTCTGTTCCTCAAGGTTCTGGTCCTCTAAAACAGTGGTTCTCAACCTGTGGGTCATGACCCCTTTGGGTGTCAAACTAGCCTTTCATAGGGATTACATATCAGATATCCTGCATATCAGATATTTATGTTATGATTTATAACAATAGAAAAGATACAGTTATGAAATAGCAACAAAAGAATTTTATGGTTGGAAGTCACCACAACATGAGAAACTGTATTAAAGGATAGGGTTGCAGCATTAAGAAGGTTAAGAACCACTGCTCTAGAAAACCTCGCACTGTCAAGAGAGCAAAATAGGACCCACCCTTGACCAAGGTCTAAGCAGCAATGATGGCGGAGACAATTACTTCTTTTGTTTTGACAGACTACCTCTAACAGGACAGTCTTAAGTGAATTCACTCTGGTGACAGTACCCTTATAACTGCGAATCCACATCAGATCTGGTGGCTGTCATTTGCACCCGTGCTGAAAAAAAAAATCAACCCTTTCCCATCAGCTTTTGCTCTTACTATTGTAAGGTTGGGGTTTGGCACAAGTTCATTACCACTGTGTCTGTTCTCTCACCTCTTGGAGTCAGCCTCATCAACCCAACCCATCAGGGATTTTTCAGATCCTCATTTCATCATGCAATAACTTCAACAGACTACTGCTCATAATTCTGAACAAAATGAAACTGGCAACCAAGCCAACCAAGCCCCAGGGATGTTACAAGAAGGCTTCCCTTGGGCATAACCAATTATAGCCATGCATGACTGGATCTGGCTTTGTAGACAGACAAACTCTGTCTGATTTTTAACAAGGGCTCAAATCTTTGATGGCAACAGTACTGGGATGATAGAACCCTTAGGTTCAATGAAGGTGTCAGAAGGTGAGTGTGGCTCTAAGGCACGGGGTTTTGATTTTCTTGGAGTCTGATGACCCATGATGAATCTTGGGGTGATGAGCACTAGTGGGGAACAGGAGTGAGAGGTTCTCAGGACCAGAGGTGCTCAGGATGGTCCAGCATTATCTCTATCATCCATCTATCTATCTATCTATCTATCTATCTATCTATCTATCTATCTATCTACCTTTCTTTCTATCTATCTATCTATCTACCTACCTACCTATCTCTCTATCTACCTATCATCTATCATTTAATCTATGTATCTATGTATCTATCATTTATCAGCCTACATACCCACCTATCAGCTGTTTATCTATCATCTATCTACCTACATACCCACCTATCATCTATCTATCTATCTATCTATCTATCTATCTATCTATCTATCTACTATCTAGCTATATATCTATGTATTAGCTATTTGTCTTAATTACTTTTCTATTGCTGAGATAAAACACCACAACTAAGGCAACTTAGAACAGAAAGCATTTATAGATGTTCACATGCATTAGAATTAAATTAGACCTGTATCTATTAACCTGCACAAAAATTAGACCCAAGTGGATCCAAGACCTCAATTTGAAACCTGAAACACTAAAATACCTCAAAAAGTGTTCGCCATCCTTAACAATTAGGGAAATGCAAATTAAAATAACTTTGAGATTTCATCTTACCACTGTCATAATGGCGAGGACCAACAAGCAATTGATAACAAATGCTGGCAAGGAACCCTCATTCCTTGTTGATGGGAATGCAAATCAGTATGGAGAATCCTCAAAAAACTAAAGATAAATCTACTGTATGATCCAGCTATACCAGTCCTTGGCATATGCCCAAAGAGGTCACCACCCTTCTGCACAGATACTGGCTCAGTAATGTTCATTCCTGCTTTATTCACAATAGCCAGGAAATAAAATAAATATCCTTCAACAGGTGAGTAGATGGTTAAGATATGGCACATATACACAACAGAATACTATTCAGCTATAAATAAAATTGAAATCTGCAGGTAAATGGACGGAATTACAAAAGATTACATTGAATGAGATAACCCAGTTCCAGAAGGCAAACACTGCATGCTCTCTGAACTGTGTGGTTCTTAGCTCCAAATCCTCAGATGTGAGCATGTGACATGGAGTAACCACAGAAACCAGGAAACTACGAAGGTACCATAGATGTGGGGCTCTTGAAGGCGGAATATCAGGATACAATTGATATGAAGTAGAAAATAAAAACACGGGGAGGGGGCTCCAACTGTGAAGGCGAGAGGGAAGGCAACGCAGAAGGAGAAGGAGTGGTAAGAGACAAGGAGCATCAAGGTGGTTTGATAAAACCACAAAGAACCATATTTTATATTTACCTAAAATCATATAACACATATGTTATATAGTATATGTTATCTATTGTATGTTATACATATATTCATAAAGATGCAAGAGTGGCACCCGGATGTTGGTGATAGCCAACAGCTATCTAATAGGACTTAAGGCCTACTCAACAGGAGCAAAATCATACCTGATACTGAAAAACCTAGCCATTTCCTGGGGCTAGTGAAGTCATGGACCCCATAAAAAGAACCTACTACCACCAGTTTGCTAGACCTGCATTAATTCCTAACTACATTCTAAATCTTATCCTTATAGTCACAGATAAGTGTGGCTCCCTCTAGCATCTATCCATCTAAAATCTATCCATTTATCTATCAATTATGTGTCTATCTTTCAGATGAAAGTCCATCCATCTATTCATCCATCCATCTATCTGCCCATTCACCTACTTCCCTACCTACCTATATCAGGCAGAGGCATAGCAATACTAAGACATCAACTCTTCTAAATACTGATGGGGCAGGAGACAGTATTCTAAGAAAATTGAGTGTCTGATTCACTCTTATTTATAGAGTCTTATTTTATAGGATAAGAAAATTGGGCATACCATAGCTAAGAGCTCTGAACAGAGAGCTATATACATAATTCCACTCAGGTAAAATTGGTCGGAAACTGGAGTTGCTTCATTATGTTTTTATAGAGAAATGGAGAGTCAGAAAAAAAAAAAACAAGAATAAAATGCAATCACGTCTTCACATCCCAGAACCAAGATGGATTCCACAATACTTTCATAGTTCTCCTAAGATCCCAGAGAAATATTTTGTAGATAAAAAAGTATATCAGAAATTGGTCAATAAATTATAAGGCTACTTTTCTAAGGAGGAGTCCATATGTGTTGCATGTGATGATTTTTCTTTGTTTGAAACAAAGTCTCATGTAGCCCCAGCCCAGCCTTGAACTCCCTGTATCTGAGGATGACCTTGAACTTCTGATACTCCTGCTTCCTTCCTTCAAGTTCTGGGATCATAGGTATACACAGAATACCTAGTTGCTGTCTATTGTGTGTTATGTTTCTGCCATGTGTCAATGGAGACTACCTACATAGACTCTCAGCTCACCATCTCCTACCTCCTTCATCTGCATAAAATGGCACACCTAAACTAGAAGGGAAGATCAAGAAAAGTCAGCTAATTGTGTCCTGTCTTACAAACTTTATGGAACATTTTCATTTTTCAAAAATGAATTCTTCCATTTGTCTCTGCTTCTGTGAGGATTGAGTATTAGCCACTGTATACATGTCTGACTCCCCCATTAGACAATGAGTTGAATAAGACTAATTCAGTAATCTCACTATCAGTAACCAATTTGTGTTCACATGTTTGTGTGTAAATAGCATTGTGAATTAAACCTCAGTCATCATTCTCTGTTGAAAAGGACAAGGGTGGGAAGAATAGTCATTTTCCTGTGTGTTCGAAGATGTATGTCCTGTACATCTCCATCAGGGAAAAGCCTAAAAATATACATGACATACACTTATTCACAAGTTAAACATACACACTATTTACTTGTCAAATATCAACAAAACTCATTTTAAAATTAATTCTAAATGGAAAATACTTAAGGGGAAAATTCTAGTATTTTCTACGTGGTACCCCCAATGAACTTTTTCTTATACTCACCACTGTGAATCCTGGTGGTATAGAACATGATTAGGTTCAAGGGATGATGGAATGCTGGACTATAATCATGGCTTAATGAAGTCATTTGTTTTTAGCCTCACTTTCCCATATCTGAATACTACACTAATAACACTTCACAGGGCTGGGGGCATGGCTCAGTGGTTAGAGCACCTACCTAGAATCCCCCAGTGAGGGGCTAATGGTGTGACTGAGTGGTAGAGCACCTGCCTACAATCCCCCAGTGAGGGGCTGGGGTGTGGCTCATTGGTAGAGGCCCTGCCTAGAATCCCCCAGTGAGGGGCTAAGGGTGTGGCTCAGTGGTAGAGCACTTGCCTAGAATCCCCAGTGAGGGGCTGGGGTGTGGTTCAGTGGTAGAGCACCTGCCTAGAATCCCCCAGTGAGGGGCTGGGGATGTGGCTCAGTGGTAGAACACCTGCCTAGAATCCCCCAGTGAGGAGCTGGGTTGTGGATCAGTGGTAGAGCACCTGCCTAGAATCCCCCAGTGAGGGGCTGGGGTGTGGCTCAGTGGTAGAACCCCTGCCTAGAATCCCCCAGTGAGGGGCTGGGGTGTGGCTCAGTGGTAGAGCACCTGCCTAGAATCCCCCAGTGAGGGGCTGGGGTGTGGCTCAGTGGTAAAGCATCTGCTTAACATGCATAAGGCCTTGAGCTCCATTGTTAGTACTCGGGGGGGGGGGGGGGGGGGGGGGGGGGGGGGGGATTAACAAAGATATTCGCTTAGCTACCACACACAAGATGATTAAGAAAAGAAAGCCCCTTCCCGCCATGATACACAGGCAAAGTAAAAAGGTCACTCATGTACTGACTGATGACTGTGGAAAAGCCAGAGGCAACAGGCATAGTGAAAAGGCTCAACAGTACCCTCACCTACCCATGCCCTTCCCCACATTCCCAGAAAGCTTAGTTTGCATGGCTCAGCCTACCCACCAGCCCAACCAGGTGAGTGTCCCAAATCCTCTGCTGTATCTGCACTCTCTAGTTCAGGCTGTGCAGTCTGGATACCAGTGAAGACATGTGAGAGCTTCAGAGCCTCTATCCACATCATCCCCATACTCCCAAGCCAGACTCAACTGGTGATGCTTCTGCTCCAGCCCAGCCAGATCCAGCCTGAACTCATATTTACATGCTTTCTCAGTCACCATTAAATTGGAATCACTCTCCTCCTACCAATCAGAAATCAACAGGGACTGTCTGAGGGACTGACCTACTAAATCTCTGTACTTGATCTGAAATCAACCAAGCTTGGGTAACTACGAAAACAGAGCCAAACTTCCACTCAATGCAGGCAGGCTAAAATCTCACCAGATACACGACCTATAAAAGAAGTCCACATACTCAGAATGTGTTACCAAAACACAAACAGTATAGAAGGTCATGACAATAAAAAGCACTAGTCCTGTTGACATTACCTAGACAAATCCCAGGATATAGAATTTTAAAGAACAATCATAAACACGATCAAAGAATCCAAGGGATTTAAAGAGGACATGAACAAATACCCCCATGAATTTAAAGAGGGTGTGAATAAACTCCTGAGTGAAAGCCATGAAGACATGCCTACATGGTTGAGTGAAATGATGGAAACAATTCAAGGTTTGACAAAGCAAATTCAGCAAAGAGAAGGATTGAAGAAAGCTCAAGCTGAAATGAAGATGGAACTGAACAACTCAATACCTCAATTAGAAAGCTCAGGGGAAAGTCTTACTAGTAGAATGGGCCACATAGAAGATAGAAGATCAGGGATGTAGGTGTTGGAAAGATGGTTCAGCAAGTAAGAGTACTTATTGCTTTTACAGAGGTAACTCCATTTCTAGGGGACCTAATGCCCTCTTCTGACCTCCACAGGCACTAGGCACATATATGGCGCACAGACATGCATGCACGCAAAACACTCACACAAATAAAAATAAAATAAGTAAATTCAAAACAACTTTAAAAAAGAATATCAGGACTTGAAGATAAAGTAGAGGTATTAGACCACTCAATCAAAGAATATGATAAATTAAAAAAAAACATGGAAGGAAAGCACAGGAAGTTTGAGATGTCATGAAAAGAACAAACCTGTAAGTTACAGGCATAGAAGAAAGAGAAGACTACCAGGCCAGGGGCATAAACCAGATTTTCAACAAACTCATAGAAGAAAACTTCCCCCAAGTTAAGGAAAGACAAACCTGTAAAGATACAGGAAGCATACACAGAACATCAAAAATAGAATAAAAGAAACTCCCCTTAACATACTATAGTTGAAACATTAAATAGACAGTACAAAGAGAGAGCATGAAATCTGCAAGAGAAAAACCATAAGTCACATATAAAGGCAAATCCATCCAAATAGAAGCTGACTTCTCAATGGAAACTTTCAAAGCAAGAAGAACCTGGAGCAATGTACTTCAAGTTCTAAAAGACCACAGATGCCAAGCCAGATGACTGTCCCCAGCAAAACTATCTATCACTGTTGAAGGGAAACAAAAAGTTCTCTATGACCTGAACAGGCTATAAGAATTTGTGTCCACCAAACCAGCCCTACCCAAAAATTGCAGAAGAAAATCTTTGGACTTTAGAGAGGAGCAGGCACATCTAAGAAGTTACAGAAAGCAAACAGATGAAACTATAATTACTGAAACACAAAAGAAGACTCAGAACACAAACAACAACAACAAAACCCAATAAATTGAAAGCAATCAACACATACCTTTCAATAATAACTTTAAATATTAACAGCCTCAACTCTCCAATTGAAAGACACAGGTTAGTCAAATGGGTTAAGAGATAATCAATGTTTTGATGTCTACAAGGAACTCATCTTACCTTCAAGGGTAGGCACCACCTTATAGTGAAGAGATGAAAGAAAATATTCCAAGCAAATGGAACCAGGAAACAAGCAGGAATCCCTATTCTAACATCTGACAAAACAGACTTCAAACCAAAATTAATTAGAAAAGATTTTTTAAGAAGGGACATTTCATTCTGATCAAGGGAACAATTAACTAAGATGTTACAGTCATTACCAGTGTGCACCAAACTCTGGCAACACCCAATTTCATCAAAAGCATACTACTGGACTTGAAGACACAGGTTGACCCCAATTGAGGAATAGGTTGTTTCAATACACACCTTCTCCAATATATGGGTCACCTGGACAAGAAATAAACCGAGAAACATTGTCTTTACATGACACTATACGATAAATGAACCTAATAGATATCTATGGATTATTTCACCCAAACAGCAAAGAATAGACGTTCTACTCATCAGCTGATGGAAGTTTCTCTAAAATAGATAATATACTGGAACACAAAATAAATCTTAACAAATGCAAAAATGAGTAACTCCATGTATTCTGACCCTAGTGAAATCAAGGTTGAAACAAACAAAGGAATCTCTAGAAATTATAGAAACCCATGACTATTAAATGACTTACTACTGAGCGTTAAGTGAGTTAAAGAAGGAGTCAAGAAGGAAATGAAAAATTACTGGAAATAATGAAAATAAAGACACAACACACCAAACTATCTAGGGGATATTATTAAAAGCAGTTAAAGAGAATTTTATGGCTCTAAGTGCCTATATTAGAAAAATCTGGAGCTGGGTGTGGTGGCGCATGCCTTTAATCCCAGCACTTGGGAGGCAGAGGCAGGTGAATCTCTGTGAGTTTGAGGCCAGCCTGGTCTACAGAGTGAGTTCAGGATAGGCTCCAAAGCTACACAGAGACATCCTGTCTCAAAACAAACAAAAAAAAATCTGAAAGAACACAAATGACTGAATGATACAACTCAACTCAAAAGTTTGAAAAAACAAGAACAATTCAAACCCAAATGAAGTAGAGAAGATATGATTAAAAAAAAAAGAGATCAACGACTTAAACAGACCCATAAAAAAACAAAGTGATTAAAATGACAATTTAAAAAAAGTTTCAAACTAAAAACAGTACAGGTCCAGATGGCTTCACAACAGAAGTCTATCAGCTTTCAAAGAATTACAACCAATACATATTAAACTATTTTTAAAAATAGAAACAGAAGCAGGATTTCCAACCCCCTTCTATGAATCTAGTTTTACTCTAATACCAACACCAGGTAAAGGCACAATATAAAAAGACAGCTTAGGACAATATCAAAATACTTGCAAACTGAGTATAGGTATAGAGCACCAGTTACATGATATAAATGGACTTAAAAGACTTAAAAAAAATCACATGATTATCTCAATGGTTCTGTATCTTAGTTTGAGTGTCCGTTGCTGTGAGGAGACACTGGCATCTCTTACAAAGAAAAACATTTAATTGTTGTGGCTCACTTACAATTCAGAGGTTCAGCCCATCATCATCATGGAGGGACATGGTGACATGCAGGCAGATGTGGTGCTGGAGAGGTAGCTGCTACATGTTGATATGCAGACAGGAACTAGACTGGGCGTGGCTTGATCATATATGTGACCTCCAAGCCCACTTGCACAGTGACACACTTCCTCCAACAAGACCACACCTACTCTAGCAAAGCCACACCTCCTATGAGCTTATGGAGGCCAATTACATTTAAAGAAATTGGGGAAGACATTAGAAGATGGAGAGATCTCTCATCCTCATGCACTAGTAGGATTAATATTGTGAAAATGAAATCCTACCCAAAGCAATTTGTAGATACAGTTCAATCCCAACCAAAATCCACACGACATCCTTCACAGAATTTTTTTTAAAAATGCTAAAATTCACATGGAAGCACATAAGACCCCAGATATAAAAAGTAATGTTGAACAAAAGGACCATCACTGAGGGACTGCCATACCAGATTTCAAGCTATGTTACAGAGCTATAGTATAATAACAAAACCAGCTCAATGCTGGCACAGAAACAGATATGCAGATCAGCAGAACAAAATAGAAGACCCAAACATGAGTACACATAATTACAGCCATCTGATAGTTGACAAAGACACCAAAAATACACCCGGGAGAAAAGACAGCATCTTTCACAAATGGTGCTGTGAAAGCTGGATGCTCACGTACGGAAGAGTAAAATCTGACCTGTAGCTACAATCTTGCACAGAAGTCAACTCCAAATGGATCAAAGGCATGGATGTGAAACTCAAAATGCTGAAACTGCTAGAAGCAAACATAAGCAGGGCCCTACAAGACAGAGAGGTGACAGAGAGGTACCAGAAAGGACTGTGCGGATGGGATTCCATTTGTCCAGGAATTAAGTACAAACACTAGCAAATGGCACCTCATAAATGTAAAAAGCTTTTGTCCAGCAAAGGAAACAACCTGTTGAGTGAAGAAAAAGCCCACAGAGTGGCAGAGAATCTTTGCTGGGTGTACACCCAACAGTAAATTAATATCCAGAACAGGCAAAGAACTCAAAGAAAGAAACAACAACAAAGAATCAAGAAAATGAATGACCTAATTAAAGAATGGGCTATGAATCTGATCCAAAAGTTCTCAAAAGAAGAACTAAACATGGATAAGGAGCCATGAGTGGGGAGGAGCTTTCAAGAAATGGATAAGACATGTGTGGTAAGAAGAAGAAAAGGGGAAGGGGGAGGACATTAACTGGGAAAAGAGGAGAGGAGGATACAGAGGGAGGGCAGGAAAGGGGAGATAATATTAAGCGTGTTTGAAAATGCAATAGATAAGCACATTTATAGTTACGGTGTGCGTGCGTGCATGCAGGTGTGTGTGTGTGTGTGTGTGTGTGTGTGTGTGTGTGTGTGTGTGTATTTTTTTAAAGGAACTATGCCACACGAGGTGATAATGTTCCTCCAAGAGACATGGTGAGGAAAATCTCCCTTCCAGTTGTTGGTTGGGAGAGTGGTGTTCAAGAGACTCCCCAAACAATATAGGTTACTGCCACTGACCTTGACTGTCTGCCAGAAGTTGAAGGTAAGACCCTATTGCTCAAGCGGCACACATTTCAGTTACAGGACTTGGAGGAATTGAACTGGAAATGTCCTGGATGTCCCCATTCGTGAGGATTAGCTCTCATAATATTGGAAGGCGCTGTGCAAGCTGTCCGAGGAGAAAAGCAGTCAATAGTCCTACCCAGCTGTAAGGTCTATGGACCACAACCATGACCAGCCCAGCAAGATACCCCAAGTGATGCAATGTGGCACCATCAATTCTAACACGAGGGAATTCATGCCTGGTACTGTAAACCTAGCCAACTCCCTGTAGCTGGAGAGCTCATAGACTGTAGAGGAGAAGCTGTTACTGCCATTTTATTAAACTAATATAACTTCTAATTGCACACTAAATAAGTCTCATACTCATAGATAAATGTAGCTGTCACCTCCCTCAAAGAGTTTTGTTGTTGTGTTTTTTTTTTTTCAGAAGATGTAGGTTATTACAAATACTGACAATCAAAATGCAAAGAATAAGTTACAGTGGGATTCCCAGCCCCATTGCTCCATCTCCAATGCAACCCCGACACCTAAGGCTCAGGGAACATCACAGATGAGGAGGGAAAAGGCTCCTAAGAACCAGAGGACCAGGATGCCTATTTTGAGAGTGTGTCCTCAAAACAACACCCACGAAATTTTAACTAAATGGTTATCTAAAGAAAACCTGAATAATGGTAACACCAATAAATCTGCCAATATGAATAGGGGAAAGTTCACAAAGCTCCACCCCTAGATGACGAGCTACAGGCAATGAATGGGTGCTAAGAGACGGAGAATTAGTTTTCTCCAGGGACAAGCCCCCTGAAAGGTTCTTCATTCTCAGATGGTTGGTCCTAAACACATAGAAATTTGAACAATACTAAATGGACCTAGTAGGTTAGAGAAGGGGAGAATTGGTATAAACACAGTATTCATGTACGTAATTCTCAAAAAAAAAATGAATTATCAAAAAAATAAACTCTGAGCAATGGACTGACTGTACGCTGCAGTAGCAGGCAGAGTCATTTTAGAGTATAATAAACATCAGTTGTCTTGTCTATCAAGGACAGAGTGACTGGTCATCCAGACATCAACGTGCTCAGAAAGGGCAAGCGAGGTAGAGAGGCAGGAGCCCCCAGAGATGAACTGCAGACTTCGTGACAAACACCCAGTTGTCAGAACTCACTGTCACAGGAGAAAACAGGTCAAGGAGAGCCTGCTCAGGCAGACAGAGTCATGGTCAAGGTTCTCTCTAAGTAGGACATATGCCCAGGTCAGTTGTGGGTAGCTTTCATAGGACACTATATTCATCACTTTACGAGGACATGGGTAATGAGCTATATTTTTTATGGCAATACATTTTTTTAAAAAAATGGGTAGTGAGCTATGTATTTTGTGGTAATAAAGTAAAAAATGGCATTAAGGCTGCTTAATATGTAAGAGTGTCACTGCATACCATGAATACCTAACCCCCCCCCAAGACTCACATAAAAAGCCGAGCATGGTGAGGCATGCTTACCCCAGCACTGAGAAGGTCCAGACAGGAGAGCTGATTGGACAGCCAGCCGAGCCAAATGAACGAGCACCAGGTTCAGTGAAAGACTTTGACTCAAAAACATTTATTTAAGGTGGAAAAGACCCAGAAAGGGAGATAGTAGATGGTGAAAAGGGATGGAGTGTGGAAAAAAAAAACAGGACACACGAGTCATGAAGGTAGATGGACACTAAGCTACTTTTTTCCTAATTTCAACCTCATCATGGTTCAGTCCCCCCCCATGGTAGAATGTAAATTCAACATTCTGGGTTTCGAAATGGAAAGAACCATGTTTGCGACATCTCCCCCCAATCCAATCCGTGTTCTTCCAGTGGTGATTGTGAAAGCTGAGCTTTCTGCTGACCATCAGTGGACCAGGGACTGGTCATGAGCAGCCTCTGAACACGGGTGTCACACTGACCCACTTGGAAAAGGCAATTTAAAATAAGACATATGGTTAAAACTATATCAAATCATTATGTTGTGGTATTAGTTGATATGTAAATTTTATTGGCATGCATAAAAATATGGCTTAAAATGAGTTAATTAAAGATGTGGAGACTGATCAAGGAGAGAGACTAAAGTTGACCTATGTGCACGCACATACAAAACCTATATTGACATCACTCATACACACACACACACACACACACACACACACACACACACACTGAGACAGAGAAAGAGAGACAGACAGAGACAGATACAGAGAGAGACAGAGAGCAATTTGAATTCTTTTTTAACTAATTAACTTATTTATTTTACATCCCAGCCAGTTTCCTCTCCCTCCACTCCTTCCAGTCCCTCCCCCAACCCACTCCTTCTGTTCCCATCCCCACCCCCAATCCATTCCTCCTCTGTTTCTTTTTAGGAAAGGGCAGGTCTCCCGTGAGTATCAACAAAACATGGCATATCCAGTTGCAGTAAGACTAAGCACTCCCCCCGCCCTCCACAACCTGATCACTCATTTTCCCATCCCTACTCTCCCTCAGTCCACTCACAAAATCCCTTCTACTTCCCCCTCCCAGGGAGATCCAGGCATTCCCCCCCACCATGAACCCTCCTTGTTACCGAGTCTCTATTGGTCTGTGGATTGTAGCATAGCTCTCTTTTGTTTTGTAGCTAATATCCACTTATGAGTGAGTACATACCATGTTTGTCTTTCTCGGTCTGGGTTACCTTACCTCACACTCCTGGTGGGAGTGCAAACCTGTACAGCCGCTTTGGAAGTCAGTGTGGCTGTTTCTCAAAAAATGGGAATCAATTTACCTCAAGACCCTGGAATACCACTCTTGGGCATATACCCAAAGGATGCTCAATCAAACATGGACTGTTGCTCTACTATGTTCACAACAGCTTTATTTGTAATAGCAAGAACCTGGAAACAACCTAGATGTCCCTCAACTGAGGAATGGATAAAGAAAATGTGATGAATTTACACAATGGAGTATTACTCAGCTGTTAAGGACACCAAGAAATTTGAAGGCAAATGGCTAGACTTTGAATTCTTCCAAAGTGCTGGAGAGTAGAAATCTAAAATCAGTACCCAAGAGTCTAATTCTTCTCTCTAGGCTCTATCAATTTATTCCTTGTTCCTTCTGTCTGTGTCTATGTTACCTGGTTTATGGCCACATCACCCCAAATTTGTCACAATCTTCACATGACCTGCCCCTCTGAGTGATTCAAATCTCATGAAAAAGTGTGATGGTTAGTTTGGAACCTTATTTGATTGAGAAGTGCCTCAGAGACTGGCAAAGCACACTCCTGGGAGTATCCAGGAGGATTTTTCAGAGATGAGGAGAGGGAAAGATACATTCTGAATATGGGTGGCACCATCCCCTAGGCGACAGGACTGGATGGGATAGAATGAGAAGGAGGAGGAAGCCAATGAGCATAGACAGTCTCTGATGCTCGGATACTGTGAGGTCAGCCACTCTGCGATATGACACCCTTGCCATAATAGCCTGAGTCCTCAGAGCCTGAATCCTTGCTCCTTTCAACTATTCTTTGAGAGGTTTTGGTTGTTAAATGAGAAGCTAAGTGACGCAGGAGGATTGTGCAATCGCATTTAAGGGCACTAAGACGCTCCTCAATCCAAAAATGTTTGACTTAGCTACATTTGCAAAGACTTTTTCCAAATTAGTTAACATTTACATTTTGCAAAGATTGGACCCTGATACCCCTGGGAGGCTGTATTCAACCCTCCATTACAGTCCTACAGTGCCCTGTATCCTGAAATTCCATGGTATATATAGGAACATCAACAGTGTTCAGCTCAAGGAAAAGGAGGTGTTTACTTATCTTCTCATCACTGTGATCAGATAAGCAACTTAAGAGAGGGTAAGCTTATCTGGGCTTATAGCTTAAGAATGGACACAGTTGACCATGATAGAGAGGGCATGGCCGTGGAAACACGAGGCAGTGGTTGGCCACATGGCATCCATAGTCAGGAAACAGAGACTGGGCAGAAAGTAGCACTTGCCTAGAAAACTTTTTCTCCTATGACCCACTTCCTCTTCTGAGACTCCACCTTGTAAAGGTTCCCCAAACAGCACCTGCTGGAAACTACGTGTTCAAACACACAAACCTCTAGGGGACTATCTCAGGTGGTGTTCTAAGGCAACTTAAAAAAAAAAAAAAAGCACCTATTTGCAGGCTTACAGCTTCAGAGGGTTAGTCTATGATCATCATGGCGGGCAGCGTGGTGGCAGGCAGGCGGGCATGGGGCTCTCATCTCTTTAGCTGAGAGCTCACATCTGATAAGCGAGTTTCAGGCATGGAAAGAATGCAAAACCAGGCCTAGTGTGGGCTTTTGAAAGTTTAAAGCCCACCCCCCAGTGATGATGTACTTCCTCCAACAGAGGCACACCTACTCCAGCCAAGCCACACCTCCTCATTCTGCCCCAACATTTCCATGAACTGGGGACCAAGTATTCAACCATATGAGCCTTGGGAAGCTAGTCTTGTTCAAACCACCATGGCACATTTCCCTTTTAAATCACAATATAAGCTATTTTATAAATGATACAATAAACGCAAAAGCAGCCAGCAACAGGGGAAAGAGCCCAATCGTGGATTTAAGGCTGCCCAGAGGATCCTGTTGGGGAAAAAAAATCCTTTCTCATCCACACAGCATTTACCTACAAACCTAGGAGAGACACTGGTACTGTCTTCAGGCATCTCTACCTGGATCCGATCCATCCTATTCTGTGTGCCAGTGTTCGGTTTTAGGGAAAACCCTGTCACTCTGAGGGAGAGAGCCTCTCTGTCAGGACCACTTTGGTCAGACAGCTATCACAACATTTAGAAAAGCCAAAGACAGAGAGCCTGGTGAAATATCATGAATTCAGAACAGCCATCACAGTCCCGTCTCTTTCCTGCTCATAACCGGGAAGAACATTTACGCTAGGGCATTCATTGATGGATAGCATTTTTCCTCTGGACTGAAACACTCCCTCTAGGAGTCAGGCAGGGAGCTCATGAGACTCGGGAGGTCAAGCAAACGTCACATGTCTGGGAAAATTGAAACTTGGAAGTTTGTTTGGTTTGTTTTGATTTTGGGGGGTTTTTTTGAGACAGGGTTTATCTGTATAGCCCTGGCTGTCCTGGAACTCACTTTGTAGACCAGGCTGACCTCGAACTCACCGAGCCTGCCTCTGCCTCCTGAGTGCTGGGATTAACGGCATGTGCCACTACCTCCCCTGCCCCAGCTCTTGGCTCTCGGAAGATTCTTTAAGGCTCCTCCCAGCTGAAGAGAAGCTGTGCCCTAGTTTGCTCTCTAATACTGTAAGAAAACATCATGACCAACAAGCAAGGCAAGGAGGAAAGGGTTTATTCCATATCTGTCCAGCTGACTGCAAATTGCACAGAATGGTCTGAAGTTGGAGCGTTTGGAAGGCACCATCTGTATCAAGGTGGGCTTTGCAGAGATGTGGCTGTTTCTGAGTTGCTCTTCTCCTGCGACCCTTCACCCATACTCCCCATCAGTAGACCCAAGAAAATCCCATTGGCTCACCATGTTGGACTTTGGTGCACTCATTACTTTAGGGTATCATGGGTTCTCTGTCTGGGATGAGAAGGTATGTTGCAGCTCCCCAGGCAAAGTCTCACACAACAGTTTGCTTTTTATGTTGCTACTTCAGGAGTCCAGAACTGCAAACATAAAATACGTTCTAGGCCATAAAATGTATCCAATTACCTTGTGCCCATAAGGCTCTGTATGGTTCCGTGTTGAGTTGTTATGCACATGCTCCAGAGACACGGTCACACTGTCGTCCTTCACAGCACTCCCAAATAGTAAACATATCATCTCTACTCTCCACAGTGGAGACTCATGAATCTCCACAGAAGTGTTTAGAATGATTCTTTTCTCTGCTTTTTTTTTCCTTTCCAAGGGATGTGCCCCTCACACACTCATATGTTGAGTCCCTAGCTTGGTCCCTAGCTATTGGAGAAGTGTCATGGTTGGCTCTCTTTGTTAACTTGACACAGCCTAGAATCACCTGGGAAGAGAGTCTCAATGAGGGGTTGTCTAGATTAGACAGACTGTGGGAATGCCTGTGGGAGACAGTCTGGTGAACTGGTGTGATCCAGCCCACCGTGGGCAACACCAGCCTGTAGGCATGGATAGGGTCCTAAATTGTCCGAGCAGAAAAATCAAGCTGAGCACATGCAAGCAAATAAACATGCACCCATGCTTTTCTCTGCTCTTGACTGTGGATGTGAAGTGACTAGTTTTAAATTCTTGCCTTAACTTCCCCCACAATGATTGACTGTAACCTGGAATTGTAAGATGAAATAAACCCTTTCTCCTTGGTTTCTTTTTCTCGGGGTATTTTATGAGAGCAAGAAAAATGGAACTATGACAGCAAAGTTCTCTTCGGGAGGTAGAGACTTGACAGAGGATGTAAGTCACTAGGGATGAGTCCTTAGGAGTATATTATACAGGGCACCTTCCTGTCATGTCCTTTGCTCTGTCATTTCATATTCTTCCATAATGCTCTGCTTCACAACAGACCTAGAAATATGGAGCCAAGGAACCATGGACCATGGTTCACTCTGAAACCGAGATAAAATAAATCTGCCCTCTTTTAGGGTGTTTCTGTGAGGTATTCTGTCATAGTTACTGGAAAAGTATTTACTACAAGGAATGAGAGTTCCTTCAGCATGTGAGGATTCTGTGATGCAGAATTTAGGGTTTGTTTCTTGTTTTTGTTTGTACCCAAAACTTCTCATTTAAGGCCAAAAGGACCACAAGGCATCATTGCGCACACGTGCAATTCCTGACCGTAGATACAATGTGACCAACTCTTTCAAGATCCTGATGTTACTTATCTGTGATGATGGACTGGAGCCTGGAACTATGAACCCAAATCGGCCCTTTCTCCCTTAAGTTGCTTTCGTGGGGTTATTTTATCACAGCAACGAGAGGAGAAATGAAAATAGAGAGCTCCACTTGGGAATAGAACTCCATGTTCTCCTGTCTCCTCTGCTTAAACACTATGTTCCCCAACACCGTCCGTAGGGATGGTGTGCATGCATTTGTATGTTTCAGGCAGAAAGAAACGTGTCTAAGGAGATAAATGACACTGAGAAACTGCACGCTCACTGTTGTCATGTAACTTTCCATGAAGAGCTATGAAGCAAGCAGCTATGCATCCAAACCAGTGCATCATTGACAGACTTAAGAAGCAATGCTGCCTAAGTCTTGCTAGGTGAGCCCATGAGAATATCAGCATCCCTGGAGCTCCCTGCACACAACCTGCAGGCCACTCCACTGAACACCCCTTTTCTCGGCAATTACCCAATGTTTTACAAGCTGCAGGAGGGACCCTATCAGTCTCGTAACTTTCTGCACTTACTCTGTTTCATTCAATTCCTAAGCCTTGTCCGGAGGTTTCCTGGGTTTTATGGCTGCCTCTTCATGAGTTTCCCGAGTTCTATGGCTGTCTCTTCCCCCTTCTGGAGGGAATGTTCCAAATAAGAGAAAGTGCCTGTGCCACCTGCTTTTGCATCTGGCCATCTTGCTATGAGCACAGGCAGGCGGGGAAGCAAAGCCACTGCCACTCTGTGGGCTTCCATCCAGTAGAAGACTTTCCTGAACCCATCAGTATCTAGTAATCGACACAGACTATTAGGAAATGCCAGGCACCTGCCCCCTAAGATACCCTTCACTTGACAAGCTCTGGTGGAGGAGTGCAAAGCTTCTAGACACTTTCCAAGATGATGTTGTGCTGAACCCCAAGTCTCTGCAAGGTACGGTTGCCATGGCAACAGCAGCTAATGAATATGTATGCAAATGAGCAAAGAATGTATTCATCATTTGACAGTTGTTCTAGCTGCTCTGCTCTTTCTGAGACTTGGAAGGCTGAAGGTTGGGGTATTAGAAAAGTAGGTGTTTGCTAAAACATTGTTTAAGTGTTTGTTTTCAGAGCTCATAGGGAGGGGGGCTGTCATTCTTTCATTTTGTGTGTGTGTGTGACATATACATAAAGTGGATTTCTCTGCATCTGTTCTGAGAATAATCAAAATCAAAAGGCATGGGACACATGAGGAATGAGACCCTCAGGAAAAAGAAATCACAATGTGTGTATGACAAGCAATGAGCCCAAATCGGGGCCGCTCATTGTTTTAGTTCTTAAGCAAGGCCTGAGAGACTCCCAAGCTGTCCTGGAAAAGAGCAACAGTATTTGATTCCTCCTCCCTCGATTCCTCATTAAGTGACCATGGATGTCCATGACCAGAAAAAAAAAAAAAAAAGCTGAAAAGGACCAAACACCAGAGCCTAGCATGTCAGGCCACTGGCCTCCCAGAGAAGGGCTAAGAAGGATGCTCTGGTCCTCTGAGTAACGATACTGAAAAGGAGGCTGAGAGGGCACTCAGTAGGAGAGGCCTTGCTTATCACGGGAAGGAGTAAGATCCTGGTTGAACCCCCAGCACCGAAAGAAGGAAGAAAGGAGAAAGGGAGGGAAGAAGGTGGAAGGGAAGGAGGGAGGAAAGGAGAAAAGAAGGAAGGAAGGAAGGGAGGGAGGGAAGAAGGGAGGGAGAGAGGAAGGGAGGGAGGGAGGGAAGGAGCAACAATGAGAGCATAGAGAGTTAGAGAGAGGGAGGAAATAAGGAGTAAGGAGAAAAGAAAGAAGGAAGAAGGAAGGAATCTGTAAAGGAAGGTGGGCTTGTGATTCAATAGCGGCCTAGGGCTGTGCTTTGAATGCTGCACCCATCTCTGGTTCTGGACCATGTTCTCTTCTTGGTTGGCCACCATGTGAAGAATGTCCACCTCAGGTCCCCTCTACCAAGAAATCCCACCATGCCTTCACCACTCTGGTGGATGGAAGCCTCTGAACTGGAGTCAAAGCAACACCACCACCCCCCCCCCCCCCCCCCCACGCGCCTTGCTTACTGTTCCTCGGTATTTGGTCCCAGTAAGAAGACAAGCAGCTAACACACATTCCAGGTTCAATTGGAGAGTCTGTGGAATTACAAAACTGAGATCGCAGATTTACCAACTCACTCATGTAAAACTCAAGGTACTGATTGGAGCACAATAGGACCTGACACTTGAAGTGGGGACTACTAGACAGAGCCATATCATTAAAACCCCCCAATCTCCGTAATGCTGTCAGACAGCTCCCTTGGGTTGAGGACCAGGAAGAAGCTGTGGCACCACCAGCTTACTCAACTGCTTTGTGAGGGGATGACTATTTCTATTGCCTATAGAGACAAGTTTTACTGTCTCTAAATTCATGGCTCGACTAGAACCATCACATCCCAGGAGGGCACATTCCCAGGAAGAAGACAAAGTTGTCAGGTGTTGATGATACATGTCAGTCTAAACTTCCAGGATGGGTGTCCATATGGATTCCAAGGTGTTAAATCATTGGAGAAAGAGTGGAGAAAGTTTCTCACTCAACAGGTGCACATACCAGGAATTCTGTTGACTTGAGTAGCTGGCAGGGAGTTACAGTTCTGCTTAAACTCAGCATGGCCGAACTGTCATTAAGATTGAGGCAGCAGGCTGAGGAAATGGGACCATGAGAGCTCAGCCCCAACTGGGCCATCTTCATTAACCTATCATCAAGGCTCAGGGAACATCACAGAAGAGAAGGCAGAAAGAATGTAAGGGCCAGAAGATGGAGAGGAGTGTCATGAGATGCTGTCTTCTGGGCATGGGATGCTATGCCACTCATGGGCTCACCACAGCTAGAGTTCACTATACAGGATCAAGCCTATTAAACATTCTAAGAAAGGTCTGGGCATAGTAGTGTACACAATCCCAGCACTTGGAGCAGAGGCAGGTGGAACTCTTTAAGATTGAGGCCAGCCTAGTCTATGGAATGAGTTCCAGGACAGCCAGAGCTACATAGTGAGATCCTGTCTCGAGAAAAAAATAATCTAAGAAAGGGGGGAGGACTCTTGGAGCCACACCCTTCACTAAGAAGCTACTGTCAAATAACAGTTGCTAGAGAAGAGTCATTCTCTTTTGAGGGCATGGCTACTAGTAGGTTACCCATGTTCCAGGGGATGGCTCCACACCTGTGCACACACATGCAGCACTAACAGGACTAACTGGGTTATTTTTAAAAGTGAAAAAAAAAAAAGATGAAGACAGGAAGTCAGGAGGGTGGACTTGTTGGAGAAAAATCTAGGGGAGCTGGAGGGGATAAAAGGGGTAGATATGATCATATTTAACTGTATCCACAGGTAAAATGCTCAAAGAATTAATAAAAACTAAACATTAAAATACATACTAAACTAAAGCTAACCTTTACAGCAAGAAAAAAAGAAATAAGATCAAGATAGCAGAACTTGCTGGACATGGTGGCAGAGAAAGCATTGCTTAAGATTATGGGAATACGAAAGTCAAGAATATCCATTACCATTACACATCCCAAGCAGGTCGAAGAGATTCTCCCCTCATCCAGATCAAGTAACCCACTATCTTCAGCTTTTATGTTTCACACTAGCTGTTATGGTTTCAATATGAAATGTGCCCCGGAAGCTCAGGTTTTGAACACTCGGTCCCAGGCTAATAGTGTTATTCGGGAAAGGTGGTGACCTTTGAAAGATGGAGTATCCCTGGAAGAAGTGGAGATGAGCTATGAGTTTTGTAGCCTGCAACCCCACTTTCCTATCACATCTGTGTTCTTAATCTGTGGAAATGTAACCATCTGTACCCCAAACCCCCAATATGATTATCCATACTTCTTCCACTCAAACCTGTGAGCTAAAATAATTTTCCTTCTAAGTTGCTTTTTCTCAGGTATTTAGTTAGGTTCAGTGGCAAGAAAACTTCAGGAAAACCATATGTTTCTGAAGATAAATTGAACAGACATTAGTAAACAAAATATTTATGTACAGACTTGAAATAATGAAGTGTTCAGTGGCTGAAGAAATGGCTCAGTGGTTAAGAGCACATATTGCTCTTGC
Organism: Peromyscus melanophrys; assembly: GCA_902168415.1. Taxonomy (NCBI): domain Eukaryota; kingdom Metazoa; phylum Chordata; class Mammalia; order Rodentia; family Cricetidae; genus Peromyscus; species Peromyscus melanophrys. The sequence continues at coordinate 25,760 of CABHPR010135013.1, forward strand.
AGAGGACCTGAATTCAGTTCCCAGCACCAATATGGGGTGGCTCACAATCACCTGTAATTCCAGCTTCCAGGTATTGGATGCCCTCTTCTGGCCTCCATGGGTACTGCACTCACATGCACATGCATATACTCACATTGTTAAAAATAAATCTTTAAGCCAGATGTAGTGGCACATGTCTTTAATCTCAGCACTTAGGAGGCAGAGACAGAAAAATCTCTGAATTCAAAGCTTTTCTAGTCTACATAGCAAGTTCCAGGCCAACTAGGGATACATAATGAGACCCTGTTTACAAACAAAACAAAAAACTCAAAAACAAAAAAAGTAGAAAATCCTTAAAAATAAATAAATCTTTTTTTTTAAAAAAAGCTACAAAATTGTTCGTGTATATGTGCACATATGTTTGCATATGCGTGTTCTCTTTAGATTGGATTCAGACTCACAATCTACCTGCTTCAATATCCCAAGTGACAGAATTACTGGTATATGCTACCACACACGGGGATAATGAATACTTTTAAGGAATAACTGTCCTAGTTTGCTTCTGTGTTGCTATGATAAAATATTGTTCAAAAATAACTTGGTGAGGGGCATGTTTATGTCATCTTCCAGGTAACAGACCACCATCAAGAGAAGTCAGGGCAGGAACTGGAGGCAGGAACCTAGAGACAGGAACTGAAGCAGAGACCATGGAGGAGTGCTGCTTACTGGCTTGCACAGCTACCTTCCTTAATGCAGCTCAGGGGCAGTGCCATAGTAGGTTGGGCCCTCCAACATCAATTAGTAATTAAGACAATGCTTCACAGTCAGGCCCAGAGGCCAGTCTGATAGGGACAATTCCTTCGTTGAGATTTCCCTCTTCCAGGGGCATGAATTTGACGACTGAGGCTAACTCTAACAGAGACTCACAGAGGGATTCTGTCACTTCACAGCTACTTTTTCCTGTGACCCAGCCATGGTTCTGTTTCTCATTATCTCAGTGGTTTGCTTCAAAATTGACCCCCAAATGAATTTACCCATCATAAAAACAAACAAGTTCATGCATAATGGACGTCGGATAAATGGTTTTCAATTGAACAGCACTGAATGAAATTCACCACTCGAGCAGTTGTGAACTCAAGACAAAAATACACATAAATAAATGAAACCTCCGAACATATCAAGAGACAAAATAAATTCTCAGACTCCTGTCATACAGTGAGAATGGTACAGAATTTAGAATTTAGAGTAATAAGTCAGGAAGGAGGAAGACAAATTCTCTGCTTGGCTCAAAGAGGAAACTTAGAGCTGGAGAGATGACTCAGCGGATATGTGTGGTTGGTGTGCAAACATGAGGAACTGAGTTTGAATCCCCAGAACCCACATAAAAAGTAAGGCATAGCTGTGTGTGACTTTAACCCCAGCAATGGGATGTGCAGACAGATGGAGCCTAAGAGTTCACTGGCCGGCCAGCTTAGCTCAAGCAGTGAGTTTCCAGTTTGGTGACAGACTCTGTCTTAAGCCAATGAAGTGGAGAGCAACAGAGGAAGACACCCAGCATCCTGCTCTGGCCTCCACATGCACACACATGGACATAGGCGCACGCACGCACGCGCACACCACCCCAAATTCTCTTGGCAAAGGTGAATCTTTGTTCTCTAACCACAGGTGAATGAAGGTCCATTAGGAAGAGAGAAGGTTACGTTACAAAATGTGAGCGAGTGAGCGGGGGCGAGGGCCATGGGCTGCTGGATCTATTATTGCAGAAAACTTTCTTCCAAGCCAGTTTGGCTCACTCTAGACGACCAACTTGTCTTTGTCGAAACCACTAAAAATGAGGAAAGCGGTGAAAAGTTATCCCATAAGTCTTGAAAATACCATGCCCTTCTGCCCTAGAGAAACCTGCAGGGGCCATAGCAGCTGCTCTGAGGACTGAGATTTGAGAAAAGTGAATGAGGAAATGCAGAGCCCACGGGGACTCCAAAGCAGCCATTCTCCACACACTTGTATGAAACAATTCAGTGCGCTCTCCCCCTCCCTCCCTTTCTGTGTATGTGTGTGTGTGTGTGTGTGTGTGTGTGTGTGTGTGTGTGTGTGTGTCTCAATGGTGACTGAACCTAACCTTGTGTATACTAAGCTAGCACTCCAACAATTACCTCCAACCTCAGCCCTCTTCTTACCTTTGTATTTTCTACACTTGGTCAGGCTGATCTTGAACTTGGGTTGCTCCTGCCCGGGGCCCCTGAGTATCTAGGATGACAAGCTGAGGTAGTTTTCAACATGACTGCTCTGCCACTTCTTCAAGGAGTGTTCACAAATGTTATGTCACTGCTCACGTTGCTGCAACTCAAGACGAGAAAGAACCAGCTTGAGTGTGGAAGGACTTATTTTGGCTCATGGTTTTAGGGTAGACAGTCCATCATGGTGGGGAAGGCATGGAGAGAGGAGAGGGAGCCTGTCTGCTCACATCTAGCTAGATCAGAAAGCAAAGAGAGGGGGAGAGGGAGAGGGAGGGAGAGGGAGAGAGAGGGAGAGAGGGGGAGAGAGAAGGAGAGAGAGGGAGAGAGAGGGAGAAAGAGAGGGAGAGGGAGAGAGAGAGGGAGAGAGAGAGAGGGAGAGAGAGAGGGAGAGAGAGAGGGAGAGGGGGGGGCTTGTGCTCAGCTGACTTTACCCTTTTTGCCTCTTTTTGTTTAGTTGGGGACTCCAGCCCAGGGGACAGTGCCACCCACATTCAGAGTTGGGTGGTAGGAGGATTTTTTACGCATCCGTCAACTATCCCCGAAAACACCACTGTAAATACATATGAACACGCCTTTTATTAATGCCCTAGGCATTTGTGTATGTGTATGTGTGTGGACATGTGTGTGAAGATACACACAGGTGTGCAGGTGCATTGGTGTATACGTTTGTGTGGTGGCCAGAGGATCATCTCCAGTGTTGTTCTGCAGGAAGCCATACACATTGGCTGGCTTTTTGTTGTTGGAGGGAGGTGGGTGTGTGTATGTCCATCTGTCCCTCCGTCCATCTGTCTGTTTTGAGACAGGGTCTCTCACTTGTACTGAAACGTGCCGATCTGATTAGGCTAGTTGGCCAGGGAACCCCAGGAATCCACCTGTCTCCGCCTCCACAGTATTCATATGACAAGTGTGTGCTACTGTGCCTGGCTTTTTAATGTGGCCTCTGAGGATCAGACCAGTGTCCTCATGCTTGAGAAGCAAGGGCTTCACTGACTGAGCCACACACAACCCCATGCACCCCCAGGCATTTTTTTAAAATGCCATCAGCTTGACAATCAACATGATCCATCACAAGGTGAGAATGAGGAGTGGAGTCCAAGGTCCAGGAGAGAACATTTCCAGCAAAAAGCCAAAGAAAGCCCTGGGCAAAGCACAAAAGCTTTTGAGTTTTTAATTGTGAATAACAGTTTAAAACACGCAAGACACGTGCACGCATGTACACACACACAAACACACACAAGTCAGTCTCAGTACTGACAGCCAACTGGCTACAGACCAGGAGAGTAATTCCAGACCCTTCCTGCCCGTCTTCCATTCGACCCTCTGGGACCGTCTGGCTGAGCCTGTGTGGAGGACATCCAACAAGTTTCCCTATCCAAAGAGGCTACTGTTCGAAGGCAGCCAGCACGGCACCCTGCTGCCTGGGAGCCCCTGATGAAAACCATATGTGACGATTTGGCAGGCACAGACCAGCTCAGTCAGTTCCAGCGAGGCCTCATGCTCAAGGCATGACCTCATTGTCGGGCAAATCAGCAGGCACCCCAGAAAAATATGGTGGGTGTGGGGGTGCAGATTCGCTCCTAATCATGTCCACATTTCCTGCTGTCTCGGATGCCGGGGTCTAGAGCCAGAGGGATGTGGTCATCTTACACTATGAAACCTAGGCCCTCCTCAAACGTTCACTTTTATCAGTGTGTGTGTGTGTGTGTGTGTGTGTGTGTGTGTGTGTGTGTGTGTGTGTGTCCAGAGGACT
>CABHPR010135013.1:29825-46525 GCA_902168415.1 Peromyscus melanophrys
TCTCTCTCTCTCTCTCTCTCTCTCTCTCTCTCTCTCTGTCTTTCTTGAAACAGGATCTCTTGATGGATGCATCCAAGTAGGCTAGGCTGACAGGCCAGTGACCCCCTGTCTCTGTGTCCTCAGTACTGGGATTACAATTGTGCACCACTGTATGTATCATTTTAGTTTTGTTTCGTTTTTAATGGGTTCTCGGGATTGAACTCAGGTGCCTATGCTTGCCTGATAATCACTTTTTCTTAATGATCTCTCATCCCAGCCCCTTTAAAAGTTACAATTTTTTAACTGAACTATGAACAATTAATAAATCAGGACCAATTAGTGTTTATCCTGCAAATACAAATTTTAGGCAAGCACATTAATGACTCAACTATCTCCCCAACCCTTTCTATTTCATTTTACTTATTTTTTTATGTATCTTTTGGCATCACCCCCATAAAAATATCTGCCATCCCACATGCTCCACCTCAAAGAGGAACAAAGTCAGAGTCAACCTGGGACCGAATTACTATGGCAGACACTCAGGTCCAGAAGTGAGGAGGGACGAATATAAAACTACATTCTAATTTCTTAAAAGCAGATTGGCTCAAAGGGCCTTATTAAGAGAACAGTCAATCCATCCATCTCCAGAACTTGGCAGCCCAGAAACTTCCTGTCCCAGCTTTAGTAATAAAATGCCTAAAGACACACATTTCCCCCTCCAACTGGTCATTTTTTTTAAACTTTACCCCTTTCACATTTAGTCATTATTCTCATGTAATTAGCAGTACATTTTTTCCAGCAAAAAAAAAAAAATGAATTTTTAAGGAAGCTCATGCCTTAAAAAAATAAATTAATGCAATTACTTGCACAAGATACAGCCAACAACATTGGCCAACAATCCTATGGGCAGCACTGATTAGACTCTGGGGGAGAAAGAGAGGGGACATGAAGGGAGGAGGGTGACATGTCAGAGGCTATCTGGGAGGAATGGGAGGGGCAAGGTGGACCGCCTATGATCAAGATGTATTGTTTGCATGTATGACGTTGTTGGAAAATAAATAAGATAATCTATTAACATAATAGCAAAATAAATAAGGGGCTAGAGAGATGACAGTTTAGGGGAGGAAATGGTTTGTTCATCTTACACTATCAGGTCACAGTCTGTCGTGGAGGAAAGTCGGGGAGGGAGCTCAAAGCAGGAACGTGAAGACAGGTGTTTTAGTAACTTGTCTTTGGCTGTGATGGGACACTGTGAACAAAAGTGACCTTTGAAAGAGTTTGCTTGGGCTTATGGTTCTAAAGGATGAGAGCCCATCATGGTGGGAAGACATAGCAGCAGACAGACATAGTACGGGAGAAGGAAGCTGACTGATTGTATCTTGAACCACAAACAGGAAGCAGAGTGAACTGGAAATGGGGCAGAGCTATAAGCTTTCAAAGCAGATCCCAAGTGATATAAGTCTTCCAGCAAGGCTCCCACCTCCTAAAGGTGCTATAACCTCCCCAAACAGTGCCACCTACTGGGAACCAAGTATTCAAATACACGAGCCTACGAGGATCATTTCTCATTCAAAGACAGCTGGACAGCTTGCTCTTCCACAAAGAAAACTGTGACTCTGCAGTCACCTTCCCTCAACCCCCAAATAGCTGGAATGACAAACCTGTACCCACAGGCCCAGCTGTGACAGTTGTCTTTTTATCTGGCTTATTGTGCTGTTTCTTCCTAACTGAAACACTACTTTCTGGAGGGAGGCTCTTAAGACCCAGGAAATAAATGAAACTTAGAAGACTCAGGAAGTCCCTGAAATTCAACAAGATTTACAAGGTACTTCCCCAGCATTATACAAGCAGTAATAACTGCAAGAGAAAAAAGGAGAATCTCCTACCAGCTTTGCTGCCTGTTAAGTAGTGGTGAGAGCTTAAGTTCCTAGGGTGCAGCCATGTTTTGGGGACCAGGAGGACAGCTCAGTCAATAAAGTACAGGTCACCAGAATGAAAGTTTAAAAAAAGTAAAGCCATAGGCATAGAAACACATTTTTGTAATCCCAGCACTGGAGGAGTGGAGACAGGAGGATCCCATGGGGAATGGTTCCCAGTCATGAATCCTGAATCCTAATGAAACACCCTGTCTCAAAAACTAAGGTGGGTGGTGCCTAAAGAGTGACACTCAGGATTGACCTCCGACCTCTACACATACACGCTCAAATGTACTCATATACCCACATGTGCAAACCCATGTATACATATGTGCAAACACAACACAAACTGCCTTTAAAACAGGAGGTAGGGGACCAGAGAGGTGGGTCGGTGGTTAAGTGTTTGCCCCCCAAGCATAAGCACCAGAGTTTGAATCCCCGGGACCCACATAAAATATGCATGGGATGCTGTGGCCTGTAATTCTAGACTCAGAAGGTGAAGATGGGATTCCCATGGCATGTGGCTAGCTAGACTAGGTATGTTAGGAGCTCTGGGTTTGATTCAGAGACCCTGCCTCAGTGAACAAGGTAGAAGAGCAATCAAAGATGATTCCAAACATCATCCTGAAGCCTCCACACACATGCACATACACACATGTAAACAAGCATACGCATACATGCACACCACATGCATGGAAATGGAAAGCTAAGACATAATATTTATAAGTTTGTGTGTGTGTGTGTGTGTGTGTGTGTGCGCGCGCGCGTGCGTGCGCACGCTTCTTACATAGGCCAGAGATGTCAAGTCCTCCTAGAGCAGGGGTGATAGATGGTGGGGAGCCATTCAACATGGGTGCTGAAAACAGAACCTTAGTGGAAGAGCATGTGTTCCTAACCACTGAGCTCTCCACCCTTGAAAACGGGAAAATAAATAAAGAGAGGGGAAGGAAAGGTGAACCAAATCAGCTTCATCTATTCCTGTAACTGTCCCAAACCATCCCTGCTCCCACGGCCCTGCTGGACAAACCCAGATCAAGTTCAAGTTTCCATTCCTAATGCATAAACTGAGCCGGGACTGTACACATCCCAAGCCCAGGGAATGAGGTGGGAGGCGCAACTTGGCGGTACTCAGCAGGTCTCACCGTCCATGTCCAGACGCTGCATAATGATAGCCAGCTCCACTTCACTCGGCATGTACCCCAAAGAGCGCATGGCCATACCCAGTTCTTGCTTGGAGATGAAGCCATTCCCATCTCTGTCCAGAACACGAAAGGCTTCTCGGATTTCTGCAAGGAAAAAGCAGAGAAAGTCCACCAGTCACGTGACCGCCTCATTGTACTCAAACCACTGGTGACTGACTAACAGGTAGCGTCTTGCTGTACCAGTAGGAGGCTCGCTGCTTTTCTTGTTGCTGGGACTAGACACGTGATAAAAAAACAATTTAAGAAAGAAAGGGTGTGGCAATGAGGCTCAGTTGATAGAGTGCTGGCCTACCATGCAGGGAGCCACAGGGTTCCATCCCCATCACTGAATAAACTGGGCATGCCCAGTAGTAATCCCAGCCCTCAGAAGGAAGGGTGGAGGCAGCGGGATCAGATGTTCAAGGATATTCTAGGCGACCTAGCAAAGTAGAGGCCACACTGAGCTACATGTAATCCTGTCTCAAAACAATAAATAGACAAAGTGGAGAAATGATTGAGGAAGAACCCCGAAGTCAATCTGTGACCTCTAAATGTGTGCCCCCCACATACATGATCACACACACACACACACAAATAATTATAAAATAAAACGTGAAAAGAGGGGGGAAGAAAGAAAGGGCCAGGGAAAGAAAGGAGGGAGAGAGAGATGGGAGAGAAAAAAGGGAAACAAGAGGCAGATGGCCCTAAATATCCGCACACACTGCAGCAGGCATGGTGGGGTGGGGATCCCAGCAGAAAATTGCCTCGGTGGAGGGAGCGGCTGGTGAGTTTTGCAGGAATGACAGGGTCAGGGGGAAAGTGTGTGAGAGTCCCCCTGCCGATGCTGGCGACATGCGGTGTTTAATAACCTCAGAGGACAGGAGGTGAGGATCCCACTGTTTCTATTTCAACCTTCTAATCTGCAGTTGTTTTATGACTATAAACAGCCCCAGCTCAATACGAGTGTCACAGAGGGTTGAAACGACTTTAATCCCTTTCTCCCCGGTCTGGAAAAGAACTCAGCTCTGCTATGGCTAGGCTCCATTTCAAATGGCAGGAAGTCTCCCACTCTTTACTCTGGGTAATACCTACTCTCCCCACCCCCACACCCTTGAAGCCCCCAAAACTGGCAGTCCTAGGTCAAGTGAACATTTCCCACCGTGTCTCTCCCCCTCTCTTGCAAGGCATGAGAAATTTGAGATCAGAGTTTAAAGAAGAGAGGTCCATCCCGTGCATCAAAAGAAGGCTGGATCTGCAGCAGCTTGGAGTTGCTCCAATAAATCCAGCGTAGGGAGGCTGCCGAGTAGGCTCAGTGGTTAAGAGTGTTGGCTGCTCAATGTGAGTACCCGAGTCCATGATATTTGTCTCTCCCAGTCCCGATTATTTCACTCAACCTTCAGCTCCCTCCAAATACATAACTCAACTCTTCGTTAAGGTATTTATGTACTACATTTCCTTTATCATTTGTAGATGCACATAGAGACTGGGTCACTATTCAAGCTATTGTGACTAGTGGTCCACAGACTTCAGTGTTCATTCCTTTGGGCAGATACTCAGGAGTACTAATGCTAGATCATAAGTTATGAATATGTGGGGTGGGAGGAATATGTGTGCACAGGTGCCGTAGGAGGCCCGAGGGAGGACCTGATCATCTTGAGTTGGAATGACAGGCAGCTGCGAGCTACCTCATGTGGGTCCTGGGAATCAAAGTTGGGTCTTCCGGAAGAACCGTATGTGTTCTTAACCACTGAGCCATCCCCCCAGCTGTTGTCTTTCATTTGTGGAAGACCTTCCATATCGATTTCCACAGTGCCTGCAACTGTTTATATTCCTATCAACCCACCTCCCTCTTATCTGAACATTTACATTAGATTTGGATTTGGACCACCCAGACCATCCAAGACAATCTCACATTTCAAGATCCTTAACTCGATTACGCCAAAGAATTCTTTCCAAGGAAGCATTTGGAATTCCAGGGGATGTGGACTTTGGCATCCCTAGGGCTGCTTCCCGGGTGATTATAGTCTTCCATCCTGAGATTCTTCCTCAAACAACTTCCTTTCTTTCCTCCTTCCTCCCCAAAGACACACTCATCCTTAGAGATCACTTCTAATTTCCTTTCTGTTGCCATCACAAAGCACCCTGACCAAAAACAACGTAACAGAGAGAAGGGATTTGTTTGGGGTCACTGCTCCAGGTCAAGGTCCATCACTCAGTAAAGTCAAGGTGAGACTCCAGCAGCTGGACGTGTCCACAGTCAAGAGCACAGAGAAACAAATGCGCCCAGGCTACTCGCCTGCTAGCTATGCTTAGCTGGCTCTCTCCAGTCTTCTATAGCTCAGGGTCCAGCCCATGCCCTGGTGCCACCCACAGCAGGCTGCGTCTTCCCACATCAATTAACAATCAGCAATCAATTAACAATTAACAATCCCCCCCAGACACGCCCACCAGCCAACTTAATCTAGATGAGTCCTCCCCGAGACTCTTCGCAAGTGATTCTCTTGTATAGAGGTTGCGTATGGTTGATAGTTACAAACCAGGCAGCTTACATAGATTCCAGAAAAAAATGTCTTCGCTGGCCACAGCTATGCCTGTCTCTCAATCTGCTAACTATTCAACAAGCCATTCACCCCTCTCCCATGACATCCGGCATGCCCCAGCACTGTATGGAGGCAAAAATAGAGTGACCGAGGCTTGCTGGCCACCAGCCTAGATGCAAGTGTAGTGAGAGACCCTGTCTCAAGAGAGAGAGAGAGTGACAGAGCAGGACACCCACCCAGATTTTCTGGCCTCTGTGCATATGCAAAGGCGTGCACACGCGTACACACACAAAGTAAAGAAAAGAAAGAAATTATGTTTTCTCTCAACTGTCTCATCACAGACTTCTTCCATCTCTATGTGTTCCCCACTCATACCGTAGGGGGCGCTAGACAGAGAGCTAGCAGACTAATCACTGCAAATGCACCAGTCTCAACAGATTAAGTACTATAGGACTGAAAAGCTGGAGAGATGGCTCAGTGGTTAAGAGCACTGGCTGTTCCTGTAGAGGACCTGGGTTCAAGTCCCAGTATCCACATGGCAGCTCACAACTGTTTGTAATTCTAGTTCCAAGAATCTGATACCTTCTTTTGGCCTCTGTGGGGACCAGGCATACAAGCGGTGCACAGATACACACACAAGCAAAACACCATACACATTAAATAAAACTAAATAGGATTAAATTAAAAATAATAAAAGAGAATCATGGGGCTGGAAAGATGGTTCTGCAGTTAAGAGTGCTTGCTGCTCTTGCAGAGGACCCAAGTTCAACTCCCAGCACTGAAGTTGGATGACTAACAACCACCTATAACTCTAGCTCTAGGACATCCAACATCTTCCCCTGGCCTCCAGGGGCACCTATACTTGTGTGCACGTATTTACCCATAGACATACAGGCATATATGTCATTGAAAATAAATCTTAAAAAAATAAGAACCATGTATTACTAGTAATTTTTAATCAGTTATTAATACTAGCTCATCATGTGGAATGCTTTCTGCAAACACATGTGGATCCAGCAGAGAGAGAGAGAGACCAGCCTCTGAGCAACGACTCCAGGCTCCTGGCCAGGCTTAGTAGCTAATTATGTCGGCAGCCAAAACCAGAGGTCTCAATTTGCTCCTGTGTAAAATGAGCTGGGTTGGCTATGAGGCCCCCGCAGCTCCTACCAGCCCTCCCTTCTGTGGATCCACAAACATCGTTAAAGACTTTGAGAGAACAGGAAGCCGGTGTTCTCTTACATACCTTATTAATCTGCCCTCCCCTCCAGCCTCTCCTTTCCTTCCCTGGATAGAATAAAAACAAGTTTTCAATCAAATCCAAATTCTTCGTCTGCATTTTTAGCCCTTTCCCATCAGCACAAGTTTCCATGCCCAGTCCCACATACACTGAAAAAAAAAAAAAAAAAAAAAAAAAAAAAAAAAAAAAACTCGGTCATGGCAGAGAGCACCGACAAACGCCAGAGCTTCATGCAGCTTGACTCCAGCCTCTGGAAATGGCAGGATGCACAGGCAGGATCTCCCAAAGCGTTTCAAGACAGCTGGTCCAGACCCCAGCGTCAAAAGTGGATGTTCTAGTTTTCTTTTTGTTACTGTGATCAAACACTCTGATCTAAAACCATTTAGGGGAGGAAAGGGTTACTTTGTAGACATCTCCAGGTTATAGTCCATCACTGAAGGAAGTCAGGGCAGGGACTTGAAGTAGAAAGTAGAAGCCATGAAGGAATGCTGCTGTCTCACTCTCAGGGAGAGAGAGAGAGAGAGAGAGAGAGAGAGAGAGAGAGAGAGAGAGAGATACAGCTCAGGACCACTGCCCAGGGAATGGTGTCACCCACAGTGGGCTGAGCCCTCCAACATCAATTAACAATCAAGGCAGTGGCCCCACAGACATGCCCATAGGCCAATCTGATCTAGGCCATTCTTCTGTTGAGACTCTCTAATCAAATGACTCCAAACTGTGACAAGTTGATAATTAAAGCTAGCTAGGACAGTGGGAGAAGTGTAATCTCTTTCCAGTCTTGGTAGTGATATTTTTATACTTGGTGACAGAATAGTCCATAGGACAGAAGATCATGTGAGAAAGTGACAGGGCTCATGGCTGGAGTTGTGGATAAACGGTTGCCCATTGAACCTCTTTCTCTGGACTACTCTTTCCCATGGGTTCATCTCCCACATCGTATCATTCTCACATAATTTTGAACATTTTCTGAGGATGGTGATAACACGAAACAGGGTAGTTCCCTTCCATGATGGTTAATATTGTCAACACGACAGTCTCTAGAACCATCTAGACTCTCTCTTTATATATATATATATCAGGGCTTGTCTTGAAGATGTTTCTAGATCAACTTAATTGAAGTGGGAATAACTGTACACTGTTGGTGGCAGAATTCCATGGGTTGGTGTCCTAGACTGAAAGAGAGAAAGTGAGCTGAGTACCAGCAGTCCCCTTACCCTTACCCCCTCTCTCCCTCCCTCCTGACTGTGGATGCAATGTGACCAGCTGCCTCACACTCCCGCCATGGTGCCTTCCCTATCAGATGGACTGTACCATCAAAATGTGACCAGAAATAAACCCTCCCATCACCAAGTTGCTTTTTATCAGATAGTTTGTCCCAGTATTAAGCAAAGTACCTAGTACATCTTCCATATTAGTAAATTTTGTCACCACCATGATTAGAAGACTTCAGATGAGAGGAGATTTCTTTTGGCTCATCGTTTTACAGGGTCAATCTATGATCACTTGAACCCATATATCTGGGGAAAAAAATCATGGTGGCAGATGTGTGTGACAGAGGAGAGTTCTTTACTTCTTGGCTAACCGGGAAGCAGAGAGTGAGACACAAAGGGGCCAGGCATAAACATACCCACTAGATCCCAGGCCCAAATCCCTGCCCCCAGTGACCTACATCTTCTAACTAGGTCTCACTTCCTAAAGTTTCCATAACTTTCCCCAAATAGCATCACCATCTGGGGGTACATTTCCTATTTATGATGCTGTCTGTTGCAGAGTCCCACATTCCTCCTGTGGACTCTCTACATACCCCAGCTATCACTGTGAACTTCAGCCTGTATCCTTAACATTGAACAGACAAGAGTGTCTTTGTGAGGACTGGGTCTGTGGCCAGAGGTTGGTAGGTCAATGCTGTCCTTGTCTGATACTATAACCATCTGGACAGGAGGGAAGCTATTCCAAAGAAACACTTCACCTCTCCCTTCAGCTACCAGATTATTGGAACAATGGACTTTCTCCAGGAGCCACATGCTAGGGAAAGGAAAAGCTGGGGCCCTGGTGCCAGGCAGTTCTGACTACTTATCAGACCACCTTGCAGGAGAGACTGAAACCTAGAAAATGAGGGGTCAGGGATGGGTGGGACCACATCTTGCTATATGCATACCCTCTATTTAAACCTAAAACTCACATCATGACCCTGAAGATAGACTTGCAGGCCCACTGGACCCCTTCTGACCTCTTCCCAGTGAGGCTATTATATTCAAAAATCTCCCTCTTCTGTTTGTCACCATTAATGGTGCCTTTAATTAGACTGCTGGCTGAACCTGGCTTGTTAGGGGGACTGTCAGGGCCCAGGCTCTGATGATCTGTGGTAACAACTGCATAAGATACCCGCTCCTGATTCTGACTGAAAAAAGTGTGCTGCGTGTACATTGTGTCTGCGTGTTTGTGTATCTGTGTGTGTGTTTGTGTGTGTGTTGTGTATGCATTCACACACAGGTGCCTGAGGGGGCATTCAATAATGTCACTTTGTTTCAAAGGATCCAAGAAATGGGGGAGGAAACAGAATACAAAGCTAGAATATCCCATCACAGAGCTCCTGGAAATTCAATCTTACCAAACTAAAGCCAGCCAGACTGGAAGAGACAGGTAATGTGTGCCTCTTTTTATTCTTATTAGCAGAGCAGGGCATGGAATGATGCTCATAAAACCAACAGAGACATTAGCGCAGACAGGACCCCTTTGTGTCTGGACTCATAGCACCAGTCAGCTCTGGCTCCACTTTTCCTTCCATACGAAGTGGGGACCACAGCTCCAACATCTGGGAATAAGCCACGAGCATGTACTCTTTGCTGATCCTCCTTTGGTGGTAGTGGTGGTGGTTGTGCGCGCTTGCGCGTGCGTGCATGCATACGTGTGTGCTGAGAGGGGCTGGGGTTGCTTGTGTCTCAGAGTTAGGTGAACATGTTGTGCTGGTATCTGGGATTCAGTCTTCGATTCCCTCCCAGTCTCGAATGCATGATTGGGCTCCATGAAACCCCAGCACCTCTAAGACACCTTCATAAGCTGCACAAGTGATGTCTGTGATGGTGACAGGGGAGTGTTCTTGTTTCATTTCTGTTGTTGTCTGCAGTGTCTCCTCCTCCTCCTTCCTGTTCCCTCAATTCTCCTCTCTCCTTGTCTCGCCTATACTTCCTGCCTGGTCACTGACCAATCAGTGTTTTATTTATTGACCAATCAGAGCAATTTGACATACAGACCATCCCACAGTTAGTGTTTAGAATTGTCAACTTGAAACGCCCTAGAATCACCTGGGAAGAGATCCTCAGTGAAGGATTGTCTAGATCAAGTTGGCCAAGAGGCATGTCAATAGGGGGTTATCCTGATTGTTAAGTGATGTGAGGAGCCCCGGCCTGAAAGTGGACAGCACCATGCCCTGGTTTGGGATTCTGGACTATATGAGTAGAGAAAAGCAGCTGAGTGGTAAGCAAGCATACATTCATTTGTCTCTGCTCTTCATTGAGAGTGTGACAAGCTGCTTCAAGATCCAGCCTTGACTTCCCCACAATGATGGACTGTGACCTACCATTATGAGCCATAGGTCACATTTATCATGTGTCATCAATTCAGCAGAAGTGATACTGGAAGAGGGTCTGAGTCCACTCCCTATACTAACTGTTAATGACATGGGTCTTTTAGGATGGTAATGTCTTCTCAGCTTGCTGACTCTCTGAATAAAGCTCAATTTACAGATTTCAATTCCCATCTCTGCTTGTTGGTTTCTCAAAAAATCAGGCAACACCCACCCAATCCCAGTTTCAATATCACGCTGTCCCACTGGCACACAGAATAGAAAAGGATACATAATAAGACATTTCCTGAGAGAAGGAATCCAATCACTGCCTGTGCAATTGTCCAGAAGCCAAGTCTGAATTCCCAAGGGGATCCAGCTGGGCTTCTCCTCCTTAGAGTGGTGCTCATGGTCTTGAGTCCCAAGGGCCTTGGATAGAAAGAATCTTGCTATATAGCCAAAGAGACTGACTTCTTGTTTTGCAATATTTTTCTTATAATTATCCCCTTGTAGAGGAGAAAGGGCTTACAGGGTTCCTCCCCTCCCTGAGGATTAATAGAGACTCAATGGTGGCTTAGAGGAGGGGCTTACAATGGCCCGCCCCTCTCTGAGGATTTATGGACAGCTTGCAGTTGCTAGAGAGGTCATAAGGCTCTGCCCCTCTAAGGATTTACAGTCAGCTAATAGTTGCTGGAGGAGGGAGTGACAAGTTTTTCAGTGGTCTAGTCCATTATGCTGCCTGCGCTCTAGTAAACAACTGCACCCCACCCTCACCCCAGGAGCCGCTACATAGCCCTAATGAAACTCACTGGGTCTCGCATCCCATGAAGGTAGAAGGAAGGAAGAGTGGTCCGGAGTCGGGATGGGATGGACAAGGGTAATATGGGGTAAATCAAAATGCATTAGATATGTATATGAAGATGTCATAATGAAACCTATTGGTGTGTATAATCCATATATACTAAAAAAATATTTTAAAATTACCCATGACTAGCACTGAGACCCATGTATATCCAGATTCAGTGTTCTGGCAAAATCCTGCCTCCAAACTACTAAATCTTCATAAAGATACAGCCAGGTGAGACAGGGACAAGGACAAAGGTCCATCTATCACAGGGAAGACAGACTCAGCCATTGGGAATGCTACTGCTAACACCCCGACTTTGGGAACCAGCTGCCATTTACAACACCAATTTGCAACTTCAAGTTAGTAATGAAAAACAACCAATTTCTGGGCACAATTCCCACAGGATGCAAAAATCTACTCATTTTCTGTAGCCTTAGGAAAAAACAGAGCTTTCATTTGTGTGTATGCATGTATGTGTTGAAGGGGTTTATATGTTCATGTGTATGCACATGTGTGCATGCTTATGGTGTGCATGTGGATGCGTGTGTGAGTGAGTGTGTGAGTGTGTGTGTGAGTGTGTGTGTGAGTGTGTGAGTGTGTGAGTGTGTGTGTGTGTGTGTGTGTGTGTGTGTGTGTGTGTGTGTGTGTGTGTGTGTTGTAGATGACAGAAGTCAATGTCAGGTATCTTCAGTTGCATCCCATGTTTTATTCACACAAGGGCTCTCACTGAACCTGGAGCTCATTGATTTGGTTAGACTGGTTTGGCAGTGAGTGGCCTGGATCTACCTGTCTCTGTCCCAATCCACTGGTGGGATTATAGATGCCTACCACCACACCCAGCATTTTATATGGGTGTCAGGGATCTGAACTCAGGTCCCCAACTGATCCTGCTGAGCCATCTCCCCAACCCTGAATGACGGTTTTCACTGCATGAAGTGAGGAATGGGACACGTATGTTTTGTAGATACATATCATTGAAAAATTGGAAATATCCAGTTCCTGGGTGAGGTTACCATGACCCAGAAGATGCAAGATACAGATGTGAAGGTCTTTGTTCAGAGAAAACAATGAGGCGGGGACTGATTTGTGGGTCAGGAGGGGTGGTTCATGGATTATGAGTGTGTACTGCTCCTGTAGAGAACCTGAGCTTGGGTCTTACCAACCATGTTAGGTAGCTAACAACTATGTGTAACTCCATCAGCCTCTTCTGGCACTTCACTCAGATATACATACCTACAAACATAAATATAAGTTTAAAAACAATAAATATTAAAAAAGAAAAAAGTTAGGAAGGGTTTCTACCTTCTCAAAGAAAGGTCAAAAAAAGAAAAAAATAGATTTGGAGATGATTAACACAGTTATTCACTCCACAAACAGCTACTGTTTGCTTACTATATATCAGATACTACATTAGGACACATGGTTGGTGAATAAACCCTTCCAGGCTTCAAAAATCTAATCTAGGTGGCAAAAAGAGGTTGACCAGATGTCCATTGGCAAGAATAGCAAATGGAGTGATTCAAGATCCCATAGAATTCCTTAGGATAAAGTCACACTCTACAGAAAAAGTGTTGTGTCAGAGGTGGTGGTGAGACACAGTCCAGCCCAGTAGTGAACTGAGGAATTCCTTCTTCCTTAGGAACTTCTACTCAGGTAAGGCCAGAATCTTGACTACACTACATAAAAGACTAACAGGATGAGTATTCTAGTTTCACTTATTTTGTTGTGATTAAAATACCCTGAGCAAAAGGGACATAGGAGGAAGAAAAGGTGAGGTTCCAGGATACAGTCCACCACTGAAATGAAGTCACAGTGACCTTCATGAAGTCACATGCACCTTTCCAGAGTTGCTCTTACTTAGCTTTCTCCCCAGATCAGGGCACAGCCCACGAAATGGTGCTGCCCACATCCAGGGTAGGTCTCCCTGTATCAGTTCACAATCAGGGCAAGTCCCCACAGACATGCTCACAGGTTAACCTGGCCTAGATAACCACCAGTTAAGACTCTCTTTCCAGGTGATTTTAGATGTGTCAAATTGAGAGTTAAAACTAGGCAGCACAATGAGTCAGAATGACATAAAGCTAGTGAGTGTATTCATAGCCAGGAAAGTATACATTTTAACTGAAGCAGAGGAATTTAGAGATAGAGACAATTAGGAATAGGAGAGTACACACTGAACACATGGGCAGAGAGTTCTCAAGAGGGAGAGTCGCTTAGACGTCTCTAAGTGGTAGGTACAGAGGCTGGGGAGATGGCTCAGGGGAAAGGGGGCTTGCAATGCAAGCATGAGAATCTGAGTTTGGGTCCCCCAAACCAACACAAAAGCTAAGCATAGTAGTGCACATCTGTAACCCAAGCACTTGGAGGCAAGGACGGACAGATACCTGAAGCTCATTGGCTAGACAATTTAGACATATTGATAAACTCCAGATTCAGTGAGAGACCCTACCTCAAACACTAAAGTAGAGAGAGATTGAAGAAGACAGTTGAAATTGATTTCTGGCCTACACACACACACATTTTGTAGCTTTCTAAGTTATTTTGCTCAAAGGGTGAAATTTACAGCAAGATTTAAAGATTAAGTCTAAGAATTAAGGAAGAACGTGTATGAGCTATTTTACTTATTTCTCTTTTTTTTTTAAGATTTATTTATTTATTATGTATACAGTGTTCTGTTTGCATGTATCCCTGCATCCCAGAAGAGGGAGCCAGATCTCATTACAGATGGTTGTGAGCCACCATGTGGTTGCTGGGAATTGAACTCAGGACCTCTGGAAGAACTGCCAATGCTCTTAACCTCTGAGCCATCTCTCCAGCCCCAGACTCATTTTTTTTTCTTTTTCTTTTTCTTTCTTTTCTTTTTTTTTTCCGGAGCTGAGGACTGAACCCAGGGCCTTTTGCTTGCTAGGCAAGTGCTCTACCACTGAGCTAAATCACCAACCCTTACTTATTTCTCTTAAAGAATCTCCCCCCCCCCCCTTGTAAATGTAACTGTAAGGTTTTACAAAGTGCACTGTTTAGGTTTCGGGATAAGAGAGGAATGTTAACACACACAGTGTGGCCCTATGTAAGCACAGTATGTTGACACAAGCCAGGCTCATCTGGGAAGAGGAAACTTCAATTGGGAATATGTCTCCATAAGACTGACATGTATGAGCCAGAGAGGTGGCTCAGAGGTTAGGCGCCCGGCCTGTGGTCGCAGAGGTGGCGAGTTCGGTTCCCATGAGTGCCGTGTGTGAATGAATGACGTCACTCATGAATGAATCAATCGCTGATGGATCCATCAATCAATCAATCGATCGATCAATCGGGGAAAAAAAAAGACTGACATGTAAGCAAGTCTGTGGGGCATGTTCTTGGTTCATTAATTAAGGTACCACACCTGGTCAGGTGATCTTGGATGTTATAAGCCATAGGTAGCAAGCAAGCCACTAAGCAATGCTCCTCCATGGCCCTCTGCTTCCATTCCTGCCTCCAGTGCCCGCCTCTGACTTCCTTTCATGATGGACTACAACTGTAAGGTGAAATAAACCCTTTCCTACCAATGTTGCTGTTGGTCACGGTGTTCATCACAGCAATAGAAAGCTACCCAGGACAGTCGTTTTAAACATCCTTGCTTGAGACATCTTTAGGAAAACAATTGCTGCATCATAGGCAGTTTCAATTTTTTTTTTCCTTAAGATTTAAATTGTGTGAGAAGGGTAGTACACATGAGTGCAGGTGTCCACAGAGGCTGGAAATGATTGATCCTCTGGAGCTGGAGTTTCAGGTGCTGTGAGATGCCAACTTGGGTACTGAGGACTAACCTCAGGTCCATTACGAAAGCAGTATCTGCTCTTAACCAATGAGCATCTCTTCAGTCCCTGGTTTATCAATTGTGCTGAAGCCTTTCACTCCCAGCCAGATTCCAGAGGGAGGGTTTAATTCTTTGTTTCCATGCCCCCTCTTTTCTCTTTTCTCTTTTCGTCCTGCCTCAGTTGGGAGTCACACTTGAACCTTTGGAATCTTAAGGTCGATGAGGTAGAACAAAGAGACCATCAAAGCACAGCACGTCCATGTGACTGTCTACACAACGGGAAGAAACAGACTTAGAAGTGATGGCGAACTGTACTTGGACCACTTGCATAGGTCTCCACAGCCCCTGGGCTCTATCCTGCTAGCCGTGCACTGACAAAGGATGCGCTAAGCTTCTATGAATAGAAGATTCTGAGAACACAGATGATCCTATTCAGGGTTAGCGCTGGACATTAAGAAGTAGACACCCTGCTGACCATCAAGAAGTGAGGGTCTATGGCAGAAGGAGAACTTTCGAGCTGTCTGCCCCACTGCCACCCTAGTCTCTCTCTTTCTCCCCACTCACCATCTGTCCATATCACTTGGCTCTGGGAATTTTGTCTCTTGCCATTTTACATAGACACCCTCTAGACCAACTAATCTCATACATATTTAAATCTCATCCCCCCTACCTCCTTTCAATTCTGAATGCCAGCCAGGGATATTCAGCCTGTTTCTGGCCTTGGTGGGCTTCCATGGGCAATTTCTGTTCTATTTTGCTTTGTTCTTTTACTGTCGAGAGCAGGATTCCATCAGCTTTAACCTACCTGAAATGCTGAACTTGGTTTAGCCTTGTCTTGTTGGAGTATAAAGTTTTAGATCAAGTTACCTCTCTTCTAGTATATGTTCAAAGCTCTATTCATTTTACAAATGTTTTGCCCACATGTATCTATGTGCACCACATGTATGGTTAGTGCCTGTGGATGTCAGAAGAGGGAATCAGATCCCCTAGAACAGGTGTTATAGTTGTGAGCCACCTTGTGGGTACTAGGACTCGAACGCAGATCCACCATATGAGCAACAAGTGTTTTTAACTGCTGAACCATTTCTCAAATGCCTCTTCTAATGTTTTTGAGGGTGGATATTGAGAAAGGGGTCTCACTGTATATATTTCAGGGCTGGTTTTGACTTTGTGGTGTAGCCAAGGATAGCCTGGAACTTTTGATCCTCCTGCCTCAGCTTTACTAAGTGCTGGGATTATGCATGTCTACCACCATTCCTGGTTCTTTTTTCTTCTCTGAGAGAGACAGAAAGACAGAGATAGGAGGCTAGAGATCAACCTTGGTTGTGGTGCCTCAGTTATTGCTCACCTTGTGTTTTGAGACAGGGCTTATCCCTGGAACCTGGGGTAGGGGGAGTCCTTGATTAGGCTCGGCTGACTGGCAGGCAACTGAGCCTTAGAGATCCACCCGTATCCACCTCCCTAGTGCTGGGGTTATAAGCATGCACCACCACACCGGGCTGTTTTGTTTTAGCATTCATTCTGTGGATAGAACCCAGATCCGAATGTTTACAAGGCAAGCACACTGACTAAGCTATCTTCCTGGCCCAACAGTCCTGAAATCCTTAGAAATGCCTCCAGCTTTTCAGTTGCCTATGCT
>CABHPR010135014.1:0-50456 GCA_902168415.1 Peromyscus melanophrys
CTTTCTTTCTTTCTTTCTTTCTTTCTTTCTTTCTTGTCAGGATTTCTCCATGTAACAACCCTGGCTGTCTTGGAACTCACTCTGTAGTCCAGGCTGGTCTCAAACTCAAAGATATCCACCCACCTCTGTCTCCCCAGTGCTGGGATTAAAGCTGTGCACCACCACTGCCTGACATTTCTTGTTCTTCTAATTAATTTTCTTCTTGGCTGTTACTTTCTTCTTGGCATTGTTTTGCTGCATCAAAGAGTTTGGAACACTTTGTTTCTACTTTCATTCATCTCAAAGTACTTGATGATTCCAATTCTGAATTGCAGAATTTCTTTGATACAATTGTATGAAATATAGCATTTAATTTCAACATGATTGTCATTTTCTTATATATTCTTACAATTTTTCCTCATAAATTTTTAAATACTTTTCTTTGTGATACAAATTATCTGTCGTGGAGACTGTTCCATGTATGCTTGAAAAAAAGGAAGGGGTATACTTTAGAGATTGCATAGAATGTTCCGAGCATGTCCGTTAGATTCATTTAGTTGAAAGCATATTTCAAGCCCAATGTTTCTTAATGATTTCCTGTGTGTCTTGATGGCCTACACATTATTAACAGTGTAGCATTAAAGCCTCTTACTATGTCTCTACTTTCACATCTTCTAAGATTTGCTTTATATATTTGTTGCTTTAGTTATTATATATATTTGTAAGCTATATACTGTTGATTATTAGACTCCTTTGTCATTTTATAATGACACTCTTTGTCTTTTATAATTTTAGACATAAATCCTAATTTTTTAATGTGAGTATAGCTGTGCTGCTATTTTTTGCTTTATATTAACATGGGATATTTTCTCATCCCTTTGTATTCACTTTATATGTGTTCTAACGGTAAAGTGATTCTCTTGTGGTCAGTGTTTTGTTGAGTCTTATTTTTATTTATCTATTCAATCACTATGTCTATGGATCAGAAAATTTAATACAACGTGACTGTTATTCAAGTTAATTTCTACCGGTGCCATTTTTTCTCTTGTGGCTGTTTTGTGCACAGTAACTTCTGTATTAGTATCTATTTTGTTATAATTTTATAATTTCCTTTATTGATCTATTCTTTTCCATGCTGGAAATTGAAAAGAATTATACATGATAGGTAGAGCTCTCTATGTAGCCTTGATTTCCTTAACATTTTAACAACTGTAGGTTGTTTCTTGTTGGTTACCATGAACATGGAAACCATAGACTATAAATATTCCATGTCGAATATTTATAAAAGGATATTTTAATATGACAACAACTTACTTTGGATTTTGAAAAAATTCTACAGTTTGCTCTTACCCTCTATACTTTTTATGATGAAACATTTATTTGTTCAACTCTAACAAATTATTGCAGTCCAAATTATTTTAATAATTTATTTCAACTTTTATGCTGGAGATAAAAGTAGGTTTAATTGAAAGGCAATATTTGAATATTCTGAATTTGATTACTTTGCCTGTACTGTAGGATTTTTCTGTACACTTTTTCATGTTGCTAATTAACATGCTTATACAACAATTCAAAAATTTCCTTTAGTATTTCTTATAAGGCAGGTCCCTCAGCTTTGATATTTAAAAAATGTCTTTATTTTTTCCTTAGTGTCTCGATGACTGCACTGTTGCATACCAATCGTGTCTGACAGAGTACTTTGAATATAGAATTCTTCTCCCTGGTTTATGATTTCTGTTGACAGATCTACTAATGGCCTTATTGATGTGATTTTCACATTTTCTCTTGGTACTTTCAGGAGTTTCCGTGTCTTGAATTCTGAAATTTTTGTGATGATATGCTGTGTGTATCTTTGAGTTGGTCTTTGAATTGATCATGATTTTGAAACTATGGCATCGTGAATCTAGGTCTTCTTATTGCTTCTAAGATTTGGAGAAGTTTTCAATAGTATTTCTTTGTAAAAGCTTATTCCTCTCCCCACACCCCTCTACAGCTTCTGAAATGTCTGGATGTCATGTATTTGTATACTCTCTTAATTTTATATTCTTGTTTCATTTTTCCTCCTTGAATTGGTTAATTTCAAATGACCTGCTTCTGAATTCACTGATTGTTTTCTGCATGATCAAGTCTCTGATACAATGTTCCATTCTGCTAATGTTTTATTTAGCACTAGATTGCCTTTTGGTTCTTTTTTATAGTTTCTGTGTCATTATTTTTTTATTTTATTCATTTGTAGTTTTATATAATTGCTGGGTTTGTCTTCTCATATTTCTCCCCCACCCCCTTTTTTTTGGTGTTCTTTGACATATTTCTTTGTTGTCTTTTCCTCTGTAAAGCACCCTTAAAGCTTTTACTGACTGCATTTAGGAGAGATATGTATCACACAGGCACCCCTGCTAGGGATTTTGAGTTCTCCTCACATTTTTTCTTATATTCTCTCCACATCCTCATTTTCATTGGTATTTATTTTCTAAAATTGTGGATCTTGTTTGGATTCCACAAAACTCTATGGATGCTGAGAGTCTCCCACTCGTTTTCCCTAGGAAAGTCCCTTGAGATAACAGTTTTCTTTGTGTTGACCTAGTTATACATAATCTATCTGGCTTTCTGAATGAGATTCTTCTACTAATCTTTTGTGGAGCTATGCCTAAAGAACTAATATGAAATGGGGACAGTCAGCTGTGCATAAATCTTCCAGTGCCATAGGCCAGTGAAGAGTTTTCAGGACTAGTGCCAGTTTCAAGAACAAGCTTATTGACCGATTCTCTTAAAGTGTTTATAGAGCTTATGTTTTTTTTTTTTTGTTATTGTTGTTGTTGGTGGTGGTGGTGGTTTTTGTTTCTTCTTCTCTTTTCTCAGTCTGTCTGTTTTGCTGATCATCTGAATAATCTGGATGAGGCAAGAATGACATGGACATTTCAGGCAGCATCTCACATGCTTGGGTGGGGTGTTGAGTCCTCTCTTAGTCAGCGTTCTATTGCTATGAAGAGATACCATGACCCAGGTGACTTATAAAAGAAAGATTTTAACTGGGGCTGGTTACAGTTTCAGAAGCTTAGTCCAGCATCATCATGGCAGAAGCATGGCGGCAGCCAGACAGACATGGGACTGGAACAGTAGCTGAGAGTTCTACATCCAGATAATCAGGCAGCGGGAAGAGAAAGACACTGGGACTAGCTTGAGCTTTTGAAACCCTAAAACCCACCCCCAGTGACACACTCCAACAAGGCCACACCTCCAAATCCTTTCAAATAGTATTACTCCTAGTGACCAAGCATTGAAATCTATGACCTATGGGGGTCATTCTCATTCAAACCACCACAAGTATCTACTCATTCACCTTTACCACCAAGGGCCTCACTTTGTATGCTTTGGCCCCCTTGAAAAATATTGCAGATTGAATGAATAAGGCACTACTTGTATTGTCTGGTGAGCATGGTGATGTGGATTACATGACACTTTCTCTTTTCTCTTTTGAATGTGTATTTTCTCAAGTATTTGCCACAGGGATCTATTGTGGTTTCTCTGTTGAAACCTTAGACTTCTGCAAAATTATTATGTATGAGTAACGGCCAAAACTGATTCTTTCGTGTGTGTATGTATGTGTGTGGGTGAGTGGATGGTTATAGTAGAAAACTACTCTTTCATTTTGTTGATGTAATTCCTCCTATCTTTTCTGATTCTGTCAATGTATGGTATCATGGCTAATATAATAGTTCTATTATTTAAAAAATACTTTAATGTTCATTTGTTTCTTTAGTGCCTGTTTATGTGCATTTGCCTTATTTCTAGTACTGAGTAGCTTATGTAGAATTAGGATCAAGATCCACATAACTGGCAACAAGGAAACAGAAGGATATAATATACTACAAAGTTGGTTTCTGTTCTATTATCCATGTATTTCTTTTTTCTTCTTATTGTCCTCTTAAATTTGTGTCATCAAGCATGACAGGCCAATAGATTTTTTTCAAGAGGAAGTAAAAATATTGTAACCAACTATGTATGAAGCATCAATAATTTTCTAAAAGCTGCCAAAGCATTCCCTACAGCTGACAGTAGAGCAGGTCTCTCAGATTCGCCTATGGATGAATGACTGAGAGGTTGACAAACACGAACAGATCCCCCAGGACCATGGTTACCTCCTAGCTCAACACTTTTATTTCAGTTTTTCTTCTGCTCTTTGAAATGAATGTAGGTAATTTTCCCACCAAGTAAATGTGCCCAATGGGAAGAATATCCTTTTAAGTAGCCCAGTAAAAACAAGTGAAAAACACAGGGCAGTGTTACCTCTGCCCTTATTCCCTAGCACCTGTATGACACCACAAAATCTCCAACATGTGTAAATATTGGTTGGAAGCAAGGACAGGGGCAGTGATTCAAAATACAAAGAAGTGTAAAATATACAAAAATGAGATGTGGAGTGTCCTTTGCATCTTCTTACTTCTAGTGTTTTGTGAACTTTGCCTACTAGAATTCAGAGACTGTTTTGATTTGTGCTAGGCAGTCTTTAAGCTAACCTCCTACCAGGAACACAGCCCAGACCCTTATTAGAAAATTTGTCTTGTTGGTTATGCTAATAGGAAGGAAAAATAGTAGCGTTTTAATGTGTAGCCAAAAAAAAAAAAAACCCTTTTCTTGTTTATGAGATTGGGGTTATTATTTCCATTTACATAGACATCGCCTTATGAGTACTGTAAGCAAAACAGACTTTGGGCATATAAGAATGACTCAAATGCAAAGAGACACATTTATGGTTGCTAAAATTATAGTAATAATAATTCTATATAAGAGTAATATTTATTCTCTACAATGAGTACATGGAATCAACCTGGTTGTCCATTAACAGTTAAATGGATAATAAATATCTGGTACATATATAGAATGTAATACTATTTGGCTCTAAATAAAAATGAAATCACAAAATTTACAGGAAAATGGATGGGTCTAGAATATATATCACTAAGTGAGGTCACATGTTCTCAGAAAGAAAAAAAATGTTCTCCCTCATATGCAGATCCTAGCATACAATACATAACACACAATATTTATTTACATATATGTACAAATGTAAGCAAATGAACATGTAGGCACATTATAATATGCAGAATGGTGACAAGGAAGGATGAAATACAAATAATGGACACCTGAGTCATGAAAGAAGAAATAAAGAAAATAATTTTTCCAGTTTTTAACTCTTACTGATATTTCAATCATTTTGTGGTACATAAGTACATAAAATATAATTGATAGTGAACAATTAAAATTCTATGTGAAGCTCTACAGCTTTAGAATGGTTATTGTAACTGTTTAGAAGTTTGTTGAGATGTATAGACTTTGAATCTGGATAATCTTACTGTATAATGCTTTGTTTTGCATGATTTTTATTATAAAGTTTTAATTATTTTTATAAGAAAGTCAACTACAGCATTGTGGTCATGTGACAGCTACCTCTAGTTCTGTCATAAGCATGTGCTCTTCACCACTAATGACTCAAGCTTCTTGGGGCAGAAGTATCTCAGCAGGATTATTTACTGCAACTATTCAATGGAATATACTATGACTTCATTCTACAAAATGACTTGCAAATTCTAAAGACCACTTATCAGGACCTGAATTTATTAGCTAGAGAAGACATTTTTTTTTACTGAATTTAATTCTATTTGAAACATTAAAACTATAAACCACAGTGAACATATTTGTTCTTTGCTTTCATAATTAATTTTAATGAATTTGTTAACAATAATTGGTGGGGATAAGAATTTCAGTAAATAAGAATTTTTTCAGTGTTCAGACGGGGAGAGAGAGAGAGCAAGGGAGAGAGGGGAGAGAGAGAGGAAGAAGGAGGGAGAGAGAGAGAGAGAGAGAGAGAGAGAGAGAGAGAGAGAGAGAGAGGACTTGTTTATGTGTATGGTATGTATTCATATACTTTAGTACCATCTATCTTGATTTTTGAGACAAAGTCTCTCACTTGGCCTGCAACTCACAGCGTAGGCAGGGCTGGCCATCTATAATTTGCAGAGACCTACTAGTCCCTGCCTCCCCAGTGCTGAGATTTGTTCTAATCTTTTATCACTACACCCAGCTTTTTTTCCTATGAATTCTGAAGCACAAACTCAAGTCTTCATGTTTGTACAGAAAGCAGCTTGCCATCTGATCTATGTCCCAGGCCCTGTGGAATATACTTAATTGCCTAATTTTTACTGAGGATGTTCATGAGTTATGAGAATTAGGTAGTATGGCAAACTGTAACTTTCAGCTTTTTGTGCTTGCCTTTTAGAATTTTATTTTAAATGCCCTATCTATGATATTTGTTTGTCATTTTGAGACAAGGTGTCACAGTGTAGTGCTATCTATAATGGAACTCTCTGTGTAGACCTGGCTGGTCTCTAACTCACAGAGCTTGGCCTGCTTCTGCCTCAAGAGCACTGGGATTAAAAGTATGTGTTATCATGCCCAGGAATATGCAATAATTTAATTTTTATGTAGGAATACATAAATGAACAAATAACTTTCAGATAAATTATCAAATTGAGTTGATGTTGCATTTTTTTCTTATGTTTGGGCTTGAGTATAATTTTGAAGACACTAAAAGAAGAATTAATATGTTGGTATGATCTAGAACAGGAAGGCTTTAATTTCTTATGGATCAAATAAAAATGGTATGAATGTGAATTGTTGTTCAATCTTACTCAGCTGCTTTAGGAAAGTTGGGAAGTAATTAGTGTCATGCCTTGGTGATACTCTTGAAAAGGCATGTATTAGAGATCAGTCTCAGCCTCTTAGGTTAATGGATCTTAGTGATGGGAATATGAGAGGTAATTACAGAGTTAAGAAGTAAAGAAAGGCTCCCATTGACACAACAGATTTGTCTCCTGATGATGTCCATCATGTCTGATGCTTCAAGCAGCCCCTCAATAGTTCCTT
Organism: Peromyscus melanophrys; assembly: GCA_902168415.1. Lineage (NCBI taxonomy): Eukaryota > Metazoa > Chordata > Mammalia > Rodentia > Cricetidae > Peromyscus > Peromyscus melanophrys. Next base: position 6,904 of record CABHPR010135014.1, read on the forward strand.
ATATATCACCTAGGTTGTTTAGGTCCTGAGAACTATTAGCTGAATAATACTCTTTATAGACCTTTCAATCACAGGTATTTTCCTAGAGAAATGGAAAACAGAATAAGGCAATTATCTTTTCTTGAAAATAGAAGGGAATATTACCTTTCAGATATATTATGTAAACAATCCATAGTACTGTGGAATAGAAAAGTACTATTACTGCCCTGATTTTAGAATTTATTCTGCTATTGAGTGATAGTACATTTTGAAAATTAAGTTGATCTTGAACTACATAAACCCACAATTTTTTACATATAAATAGGATGCTGTGTGTTGTTTTGATACTCATATGCATTGTATGATCCCACTCAACACATAAAGAATTCAGAAAGGAGAAAACACATTTGTCAGTAGTGTTGCTATATGGAACTTTGAGAATGATTTTAAATGGGACCATGCCTTTAATGCAAAACAAGATGCTAAATACATTTCCGTTCCTTTTCTCCTGAACTTAAATGTTTTAGAAAAAAGATATTTTTCTTAGCTCTACTGATAGATAGTACAGTTAAATCAAAAGCTAGATTAATGAGTCTTCTCTCAGGCACATGTGACAGAAGACAAGAAACAACTGAAGGTATTGTAACCCAAATTCTCTGACATGAAACACATTTTGTTTAACTAATAGAGTTAGACCTTTGAGATACAATCTTGTCACCCATAAGTTTTCTTTTCCCTATTTATGTTCACAAATTTAAAAAAAAAGAAGCATTATTTGCTTAGTTTCTACATTGGGTTAGACAGTATTAAATGTAAAATTAATGGGAAGGTACATGAGTGAATTGTGGTTTTCTACATTTTAAACAAACTGACCAAAGATTTGATTGGCAGTTTCAAGAGGTGATGTAGATAACTATAAATCTTTGCTCTCAAGTTAATAAGAGATTTTTTCAAGTAGGCCAAAGTTTTACTCTGTCTCACCCTTGGAAGGAGGGCCTGTTATAATCATTGCTTTGAGGTCAGTTAACTGTCTTTGATTTATTTTTTAATGAATGCCACATTTTAGCAACATTCTCAGGAAAACATTTTAACTTCAAGTGAAGCATCTCAATTCAATCTAAGAAAGACATTGTATAAACACAAGTTAATGATCTCATGGCAATAGATAAAGATATTTCTGAAAATTATTGTATCTTTATTCACGACATGATTCCATGTGTTAGTCTAGACATAATCAAACCCATCCTTGCATTTATATCTTCTCTGAGTACATGCATATTATAATCCTATAATTAAAGCTTATAGAATACATTAGGATGAATTATCACGTAGCTTTTTCTAAACATTGTGATCTATTGAGAGGAATAACAAGTGAGTCCTATGGTCCTGTGTGTGAAAGATGTTGGGTTGGTATAAATGGCTTTCAGACAAAGCCATTATAACAATTGAAGATGAATAAATATTTTGATGCCTCATTTGATATGAAAGATTTCTTTGTGCATAACTCTGTCTATTTGTATTAGACTCATGAGGTTAAATGTCTGGAACTTCTGCTTCAGCAATTTCACCATAATAACATTTGAATGGATTTCTGTTAGAAAGGAGCTTAGCTTAAAGAAGGGCTTTGCTTTACTGGGTGAGCAAAATATATAATGTCAGTGTGTCTTTATAAGATGCAGTTTGGTTCATGCTTCATTAATGAGTGATTATAGGTTTTTCACTCTTAGTAAGCTTCACTTAATTTTGCTTCAGACAAGTTAGAATGATATGTACCAAGGGCAAAGAATGCCATAAAAAAAAAACCCTGTACAACTGGGTAAACAAACTAGTTTGAGGGCAAGATAAGGAAGTTATTGACTGATGAAATACATGTGCTTTTGCCAACAAACACACCACACACATATAGTCATTAGAAGGCAGTTTGAATGCAGTTTCTATCTTCTCTCCCTTATATAACGTGGGTGAGTTACACACAACAAAATGTGCCCAAGGTAATTTGCATGAGACTTTGACTATAAGTCAAGCAATGCTTTTGTTTGTGAATACTGTACGACAGTTTTCTTTTAAGCAGGGCTCCTGATTAGACGGAATGGTGCATCTCTGACATCCATGAAAGAGGGTGTAGAAGCATGCGCCTGAAGCAACTGCTGAGTTTGTAAACTGCTGAAAACAGTGTTACTGGAGACACAGCTGGTAAGATGATTGTCTCAGATGTTGTTAGGAAAGGCAGAAAGCTTGGTGCCTGGCCGTGGATCTCTGTATCTGCCTCCATCTGTCACTGGACAAAGGCTCTATGATGACAGCTAGGTTATTTGCTAGGCTGGTCACCAGAGTAGACCGGTCCAGGCATCCTCTGGACCACTGCCAGCAGACCAAGGTGGGGTCAACCTTGTGGATTCCTGAGAGCCTCCCCAGCACCCTGCCTCTTCCTATTCTCATCTATCATGGTATCTTCCTCCCTGCCCTCCCACTCTGTCCCTGTTCCAGCTTGACCCTCCCATTTCCCTATGTTCTCATCCCCCACTCCTTGTCCTCTGCCACCCCCCCCCAACACACACCCAGTCCACTCATGTAGATCTCATCCACTTCTCCTTCACAAGGTCATCCATGTGTCCCTCCTAGGGTCTTTTCCTGTTAGCTAGCCTCTCTGGAGTTGTGAGTTGCAGTCTGGCCATCCCTTCCCTCATATTTAGTATCCACTTATGAGTGAGTACATACTATGTTTGTCCTTCTGAGTCTGGGTTACCTCACTCAAGATGATATTTTCTAGATCCATCCATTTGCCTGAAAATTTCATGATATCATTGTTTTTGGAATCCAATTGATGAGAGAGAGGAGAGATACTGCAGGTGAGGGACGTCAAGATCATGATGGGAGGATGTGCAGAGATGACGGATCACACTAGTGGAAACCCATGAACTGTGGACTGGTGGCTGTGGAGCCCCCATGGGACTGGATCAGGCCCTCTGGACACAGAAGACAGTTGTTTGGCTCAAACTGTTTGGGGGCACCCAGGCAGGGGGATCAGGATCTGTCCCTGGTGCATGGGCAGGCTTCTGGGAATCTGGTGCCTGTGGTGTGACACCTTGCACAGCCTTGGTGCAGTGGGAAGGAGTTTGGACCTGCCTAGGCTCAGTGTGCTGGGCTCTGCTGACTCCCCATGGGAGACCTTGATTTGGGGGATGTGGGGATGCAGGGTGGCTTGGGAAAGAGGGCTGGGGGTGGGAGGAGGGAGGAGGGGGGATCTGTGGATAACATGAAGAGTGAGTAGAAAATTTCTTAATAAAGAAAAATAAAAAAACAAACAAGCAAACAAAAAGAAAGGCAGAAAGCATTTCAGAGCTACAATGTTCTGAAGGAAAAACAATTGTGCTTAAGGAAAATGGCATGTTTTGTGCTTCTTAGTACAAAATAAGTGAAGTAAGAATTCTGGATTCCTCTAACCATAGGGAAAGTAAATATTGAATATGATTCTAAAGGAATTGATTCTGGGGGAGACTAGAGTAAATTAGCTAATGATTCATTCACAATACTTTTGTTAAGAGTGTACTGAACTCTGCAATGTGTATTCTAGAATGGTATTTACTGTTGACATATCTTACTTTCCTACCTAAAATTAAAATGATACAATCAGAATCACAAAGGTGGGGTTTAAATATATATTTTTTTGCCATTCAAGACAGACCAAAAGTAAAAGTTTATATGAAAATTGAGAATTATGAAATGCTAGCACTATGATTCTGGTATTTTTCCTAGCTATTTTCTTTCCTAGAGTGTTAGCATTTAACATTAAAATAAACACACACAAACGAACACTGAACATTTTGTGAATGTTGTCCCGTAATGGGTAATATGGGGGGAAAAAGACAGGAATGGTTTGATTCTGGTAGTGTATGATCTACACTGTGGTTCAGCTGAATGTGACTGAGAGGGTTCCAATTCTTATTTATTATTGTTTGTCATTTCGGTGCTGCTACAAATGACAAACAAACAAATAAATAAGAAACACAAGATGCAGGAAAAACCTTCTCATAACCCATGGCAAATCACATAGATTAAATCTTGAGTGATAACCAATTTGTCATTCAACCAGCTATATGCTTGATGAAGTGGAACTGTCTACAGTTGAATGCTGATTTCTTAGGAAAGTAAAAAGCTGCAAAAACTTGTAAGGGACTGCAAATCTCCTTTTTCAAGTAAATGACTTTCTCAATAACAAGATACTAGGAGAATAGAAATAACTATTAGGCGTGAAAGATTATGGTAACTTTAGTAGAAATATGAATAAAAGGAAATATGCAACACTAAGAACTGAGTGACCCTTATTTGAAATAGTTAACAAAAGACTGGAGTGTGATTGATAGTAGAAGGAAAGTCCCCCAGAGTAAGGAAGGACAGGAAGATGACATAATCAGGAGCAAGAAAGATGACCGTAAAGGATAGGGTTGTTGGTGAGAGGGTGAGCCCAGTGACCAATTTCGGTGTGCCCCTATTTCTGAAGGAATAATTTGGAATCAGTTACAGGAAATAAGTCGGTTGACAGATTTGATAAAAACCCTTTGCTCAGGTGTAGCCAGGCCTGCATGATTAGTCAGAATCAATGAGCTCAGGATCAACATTGTGTGATTATAAGGGTAATGGGAGGATCAACATTGTGTGATTATAAGGGTAATGGGGTAGGGTGATACTATTAATTGCACTAATCTAGGATATTGATGACATTCAGGAAGGGCTTGAGTGGGGAGATGTTGTTAGTGGGAATTGATAGACAAAGGGTAGGTGGGGGGTTGAGAATAGGGTAAGATTTGGCCTTCATTTTGGGGTAGCTGGTGACCAGAGGGATATGGTATAATACTATAGAAGACTTGGCTACTTTCTGAACCAGTATTTTAGAATGGCAAAGCTAGGAAGAAAGCACATCCTTCAATTCTTTGTAATATTAGAGATTTAACCCAGGTCTTGAACCTGCTAGGTGAGTGATTGACTACTAAGTTTCTCCCCAGTCCTTGGTTTTTTGAGACCAAGTCTCACTATGTAGCTCAGGTTGTCCTCATTCAGACTGATGATCCTCCTGCTTTAGCCTTTTTCCTCATGATGGGATTATAGATATTTGTCCCATTGCCTGATCCCAGATTATTGTTTCAGAATAAGAGCTATACATAGAAACTTGTCTTCTGGAGACTGGGAGGGAAGACTGGGTACAAAAAGTAGCATACTATTTACTAAATATTTAAATTACATTTTGATGAAAATGGTATGCTGAGACCTAATATTATTTAATTCTTTTTTTTCTTTTAAAATTATAGTAAATGACATCATTTTCTCCTTCTTTTTCCTCCCTCTAACCTGTCTCATGCATGCCAGAACACAGTCAAAAGATTAACACTTGGTGAACAATGGCTTGGGAACTGTGAGAGAGGTTAAAAAAAAAAAAAGGCAGAGGGCCTTTTACCTCAGGTGCATTTGGTTCCCTGGATTGGACATGATTTCATGCTTCCTGTGACAAACACTACATTCAATTTATAAGACGTGTATGTAGCTGAAAGTTTTCCTGTGTTCTGCCTGGTCCCGTGGCCGCTCAGATCCAAATAAACACACAGAGGCTTATATTAATTATAACTGCTTTGCCATTAGCTCAGGCTTATTTCTGACTAGCTCTTCTGCTTAAATTAACTCATACTTCTTATCTATGTTTAGCCACATAACTTGGTACCTTTTCCAGTTCTGCCTTGTCAGCTTGCCTCCTGTGTCTGACTGGCGACTCCTCACTCAGCCTTCCTCTTCCTAGCATTCTTCTTGTCTGCTTATCTCACCTCTACTTCCTGAGTGGCTACTGGCCAATCAGCATTTTATTTATCAACACACCTTCACAGCATACAGAGTGATATTCCACAGCACATGGATATTCTGTTGGAGTCGGAACATGCTGTAGAACCCAATTTGGTGAAAGGATATGCTTAATGCTGTCCTCATTGTTCCCTGAATCTGAATATAGCCTTCTGCCTTCCTTTTGTACTTTCCCAGATAGAATCTATAGTAATGCCAGACAATAGTGTTTAAATTGGTCTGTCCTAGAAAAGTTCTAGGAAAAAGCTGCTCTCTTATTTAGTAGGTGCTTACTGGTGATTATTTACATTTTTTATCATGTTTTCCTGAACTCTAATAACCTTCCTTAGATCATTGTTTTTTTTTCTTTGTGTTACATTCCTGTATATGTATTGAAACTGAAGAAAAGTTGTCTGCCCCATTCTTTAAGGTACCCAGTTCCCAGGTCTTGTAGACAGGTCTGCAAAGGTTGACAAAAAGTCAATAATGCATCATACTACCCTTCTCTCTTTCAAATTCATGGCCTTTTTCTTTCATTGAATGTTTGTCTCTGTGTGTACATATATATAATATGCACATGTATTATATATGCATATATAATTATATATATTATAGATATATTCCTAAATATATAAAAAAAACCTGTTCTGTCTGTAAAATGTCACTTGTATTTATATGTTTTCAGGGCTGGATAACAAATTAAGGGGCTTTTCCCTAGAGAAGTTTATTTCTATTGCTGTCAGTGTTCCGTAGTTGCTTGTAGTTCTTTGTCTAGGGTTGAGGTCTCTTGAGCTTTTCCTCTTTCATGTTAGCATGTCTGTTGGTATGGTTGTCTTGCTTAGGCAGTCATGTTGATGTGATTTCATGGGGGTGGCTTCTTTGACATTTCTAGGGGACACAATCTCACAGCAAGCTTCCCATTCCTCTGGTTCTTACTGATCTTTCAGTCCTTCTTCCCTGAAGATTTGAGCCTTTGGGACAGAGATTGTATCGTAATGTCTCAGTTGAGACTGGACATCACAGGACTGCTTTTCCTTTGTGTTTTGACCAGGTGTGTATTTCTCCTTCTGTTGCAAAGAGAAGTTTGTTTGTTTGGATGAGGGTTGAGAACTATACTAATCTATTGGAATAAAGACTAATATTTAGAATGTAGTTAAGGATTATGCTGGCTTAGTACAGTGGCTGTTATAGGCTCTCCCCCCAGATCCATAACTTTACCAGCTCGAGATCGTTAGCCAGGTTTCCAATACTGGGCAAAGTATTCCTCCTGTTGGGGAAACCTCAAGTCCAACTAGAAAGCTGCTTGTTTCCACCAAGGTACTGCTGCCACTACTGTGCACTTAGGGTTGTTGTGCCATGCTAGCCATTACTGTGGTTCCTAGGCATCATGACTGTGTAGGACTATTATTGGCTGCTTCTCTCCCTTGTAAGCCTGCATGCCACCTTCTGATACCAAAAAAGCTAGTCTTCAAGGAAGAGGCTTTATCTAACCTAATTTTAAACCTCATTTTATTTACAGGATTATCAGTAAAACCCGAACTATTTGTGAAGGGACCTATGTGCCTTGGGTTGTTCTCTCTGGACCACAGACTAGTCACAGACCACATCCAAAGGCCAGTTCTAACACAAAGAGATCCTTTATGAAGCAAGATAGGTAGACAAGGTGACTGAACCTGAATTGGGCAGAAACAGTAGCAGGTGATTCTGCAGAAGTGTTTTTTAGGGAGAAAAGGGGGAAGTCCTTTGCTAGGATGAGTTGGGAGCTGGTTTTTCCTTATTTGACATGTTGGTCAGTATGGCCAAATAAGGAATGTTGACAGCTGGACCTTAGAAGTCAGCCTCAGGAATAAGGAAGTGGCCAAATGAGGGAGTCCAGTGGTTTAGAAAATAGGGGTTGGCTAGGAGCATACTGTGAGGTGCTATGGTTGGGCCTGTTGGAATCCTTCAATATGTATGTATTTATGTCCTTATTTATGATTTCCTATTGTAACTCAATTCCCCTGTGTTAGTATACCTGTATGTCTTCATAAGTAATTTAAGAATTACACATCATAAGAAGAGTCTCTTCTATTATGTTATTTGGGGCGTTGTCTAGACCAGGGGTGATTAATAAAGCAGTTTGTAAAGCTTTTGTGTTATTTCTCTGATAGATATCTTATCAAATGCATCCAGATGAATGCAAAACTAATAAGAAATAGCACTTCAGATGTCTGGTTTATATATAAATAAAAACTAGTTGTACTTGAATACTAGAAAATCAAGATTTTAAACATTTAGATGTTTATAAAAATGCTAGAAAACTTTCTTGAAGAAAATGTATTCATTATTTTGCAGGTGTATCATGACTTTTTTTCAGTTAAGATTAACTAATTCTCTAGGTTAGAATCCAGATAATATGATATCAGACAGTTTCTTCAGCTAAGGAAGATGCCTGTCCTTCTCTGTTTGATTGGAATATTCTAAAAATAGCTGATCATGGCTTATAATTACATATTAACCTTGTGTTGGCATACAGAAATTTCAAATAAATACTCATTCAGTTGAACCAACTGTATTTACATGTATAGCATAAATGTATACACACATATACATGTGTATATACTCTTACATGACTTTTCCTGTTAATATAAAATTAATGTTTTGATTTTGTATGAAACTCCTTTGGAATCATATCAAATAATAATCAGTCTATGACACTGGATTCCAGAAGTCCTCAGACATTGGGTCTGTGTGACATACCAGCTATGCTGGGGAAGTGCCCGCCACCATGCAGCTGTCTGAATAGAGCTAGCCAAAATGCCCACTGTCCCTGCTGGGAACCACTATTATGAAGCTGGACCTGGAGTGTGTATCTTTAATGGCAGCAGGCTCTGGGTGTGGAAAATAGATGGGGAGATGAAGAAGTACTACTTGACCTTGAAGATATGAGTTGGGCTGACAGGGCTTAGAAAAGCCTGTGGAGGTTTCAGTGAGAAGAAACTGGAGACAATACCTGCTAATTGTAATTCTTAGAATTAAAAGAGAATCCTCAACTTTTATTTTACTTTTAAATGGCTATATTCTTTTTTCATTTGTGTTTACAGCAAAATGGAAAATCTGACGAGGGTTCTGCTTCTCATCTCATAAAACCCTTCTTATATTGTTATTCACTGTCTCTTTCCCTTTCTATAATTGAAAAAAAAATGTCACCCATACTAATATTTACTGCACTTTCAAGGAATTAGTAAATAGGAAATACAGGCTATGACGTGCCAGGGTGGTGTGCAACTATAGTTATATTTAGACACTCCTTCCAGTTCATTCTGCCCTTCCTTCTTTCCTTCCTTCCTTCCTTCCTTCCTTCCTTCCTTCCTTCCTTCCTTCCTTCCTTCCTTCCTTCCTTCCTTCCCTCCCTCCCTCCCTCCCTCCCTCCCTCCCTCCTCCCTCCCTCCCTCCCTCCCTTCTTCCCTCCCTCCCTTCCTTCCTTCATCCCTTCCTTCCTTCCTTCCTCCCTCCCTCCCTCCCTCCCTCCCTTCTTCCCTCCCTCCCTTCCTTCTTTCCTTCATCCCTTCCTTCCTTCCTTCCTTCCTTCCTTCCTTCCTTCCTTCCTTCATCCCTTCCTTCCTTCCTTCATCCCTTCCTTCCTTCCTTCTTTCCTTCCTTCCTTCCCTTCTTTCCTTCCTTCCTTCTTTCTATTAGGCAGGAATAGGAATGTTATAGATGTAAATAAGTTTCAGAACTTGTAAAAGTAGTACAACAAAACATTCAGCAGTATATTTTACCTAGTATCACACTGTAGTATAATCTTTGTATTGCATTCTCAGCCCATCTTGTTTTCGCAGCAAAAATAAAATTAGAACAGTCCCTGTAGAAGCAATATAAATCCCAGTGAGTCTAGAGCTGGCAGGAGTTAGGGAATGTTTAAGCTTTTCAGTTATTAATAAGCAGTTCATTTAATATGGGTAACATGAAATTTCATATTTGCTTCTATGAGGAGAGGCTCATCTTTTCATTTCAGGGATTTAAAAAATAATCTTACTCAAAATATGAATTCTACAATTTGTATGGAAGTGTGGTGGATTGAAAATCATTTGACACCATTTAGCTTCAAGAACTGCTGCTTTTTCCAATGCATGTATTTGTTTTATTTTCATCCTTAGCTTTGATTTGTGTTATTTTGGCTGAAGAAGTGACATAATATTATTCACCACCCCAGGAAAGTTAGATGAGAGTCAAGCTCAAACTTCCTTGGCAGCAGACTGTAAAGCAGTTTGAACTGGCAGCCCAGCCCGAGAGTCTGGCAGCTGGAGAGAACGAGTTCTCAGTTGCCTACTCTGGCAGAGCATTCTGAGCCACCACCAAACTCACTGTGAGCATGTCACAACTGTTCTGAAATCCCTCTGGTGCAGCTGAGGCCGAGACCCCACCCAGGTGTGCCTGTCTCTTTACTGGTCAGGTAGAGAACACTTGTGCTTGACTTCTTGTCCAAATCTTCATGGCCAATGTCATTGTACATCTTTCATTTCTGCCTCAGTAAATATTGAAGAAAACAACTTAAGTATCATGTAACATTAATTAATTTTTTTACTAAATGTGTTTCTTCGTCCAATGCTATTTGAGTATTTGGAAATTTCAATATACATACTTTAAATTCTGGACATTGTAGCCAGTGCCAATAGGGAACGTTCAAGGTGGTCAACAACACAGAAGAAGGTTTGGTTTACCTCTCTGCCATGCCTGACTTTTTATACCCATGATGACTGCTAAGTTTAATTTAATAGATTTTTATTATTATAAAGATTACTTGAGAAATTTCTCCCTGAAATGATATGAAATGATAGTGCATACCATGTAAACTTGAATGTACTGAGGTGTTATCCTTTGTACCTTCCCCAGAGGAACCAATTGACCAATTCTAGGAGTCTAGTGTGGCTGGAAAATTCATGGGCTGTCAGAGCTGTACTACATCTCTAGCTCATAATACTTGAAATATATTTAATATGATCAAGAAACTAGAGTTCTAGTTTTACTGTTAATTCATTTCAACTTGTATTCTACAGTGCATGTGTCTCTTAGTTTCCATCACGGATAGTATAGGTTTTCATCTTTCCAATGGACTTTTGCTGTGTATTTTAATATAACCCTGTATCTGGATTTATTTTCCTCTTTATTAACACGATATTAGTACAAATCCTATAATTCCATCTTGTAAATCTTTCAATGCTTCCTTTCATCATGATATACTGAACTTACCTGCATGATAATGTGACTCTCATTATGATCATGACCTTATTATTCACCTAAATGTCATATTTCCTTAGTCCGCTGTGTCTTCATGTGCACTCTCTCTTTCTAGAGCTTTGTCTTCAATTAACTCATTTGAATACATATATTCTTCCTCAGGTGCTGAAGGTGATTGTCTTGTGTGCATTCCATAAGACCCAATATATAGCAGGGGATAGATGCTATGCAAATGTTAATTTCAGTCACCAGGTTTCCAACTTGTTACAAAAACACTCTATGGCGGCATTAAGGAGGGAGAGGAATGAGAGAAGTCAATTTGGTAGAAGACCAATTTCGTGGGGGCAGAGTTTAGCCTGTTTTATTAACCACTAATCTAGGTGCTTAGAATAGCACTCCACACAGCTTCAGAGCATAATAAAAATTGATCAAATTATATTTTCATATTTGCTTGTACTATTTCCAGAGCTTGACAAAAATAACTTTCATTGGAATTCATATAATATATAATTTAAAACATCTTTAACTCTTCAGATCCACCCAATCTTTCATAGTTTCTTTACTTAGGCAAGGAAAATGATTGTTTTAGGTTAAAACAAATACATTAAACTCTCAAGGGTCAACTACTGAGATGGGAACCCAGCAGTGTTCGTCAAAAATATCCTTCCTCTTTGCCCCATCCTCCCCTGTCCCTACCATACACTCACATGTAGAATGTTGCTTTGGTTAAAGCCCAGCTCAGTGTTCCTGTCATTTTTTAATTCTCTGTCATTTTAACATAATCAGAACATATAATGAAAACTCATTTTTTTCTGGTTAATAAGTACCCAACTAAATGTTTTGTTTACCATTGAACTCAACATCTTTCGATGCAGAAATTCAGAGCTGTGAGCTGATTGGAGTCTTACTCAATGAGCTACATTAATATTAATTTGCAGTTAACTTTTGCTTAATCAAAAAAAATCAGTCTTCTATCTACAGGATTGTGTTCATATCCAAAGCAATTTGTATTAATTTTGGAAGTCAGCTATCAGGGGACATTATGTCAAAACCATTACTGAAAACTTCACAGAAAACATCTATTAAATTCTATTCATATTCGCTTCTTTCAATGAGATAATGCTATTAATAAAAGGAAATCTATTAAGTGTGGCTGTGTCACATTACTGGCTTATTGCTTTTGATTTCATTATCCACTCTCTAGAATCTCACATTTATCATTTCAGAATTATTTGTTCTGTTTGATTGAATAACCATCTATACAAATAGGCATCTTACCTTTTGACAGAAACTGTAGTTTTTGTAAATGACCCAGTAATTTGTAGGCAAGCTCCTTAAAATACAAATAAAATAGATATGCTGACATGGTTATTATTGAAGTACTCTACATCAGTTTAGTCAATGGTATTTATGATTTAAATTGTGAAGTACTTTTCCATTATCTATTTGTATTTGTAGCTTCTGCTTCCTACAGTTTAGAGCCTGAGTGCACTGAGATAGTTAATAAATGGAGGTTGAGATTTTTTGGCTTCTTATTTACTTAGAGCATTGCTTGTATTATGCCTAGTTATGCTACTTTTGTTCTAATGTTGATTTTTACTGCCTGAATATTTCTGATTCTAGTATTTTATAAAGAAAGCATATTATTTCCACTAAGGAATTTTTTTTTCTGAGGTTGCTCTCATTGAACTTTTGGTGTATGCTTGTCACTGCACAATGAAGCTGTAAATGTTTTACTTATAGTCACCATACAGCCTCAGTCAGGACTGATATCCTTTCAACCCTTGCTGCCTCCCCACCCTCCCATCTTCTCTTTCTACCCCCAGTTATTTCAAATGCGTCTTTTACCTTGAGGAGGTATTTTTGTTTGTTTGTTCATTTGTTCTAAACTATGGCAAATTTGTGTTTTCCTCATCAATGTCTTTCAGTATGTTCAGATCTCACTACTAATGATTACATTTTTATTTTCTAAGCACAGTATAAAAGTTAAAAATGGATCTACACTTTATTATTTGATAAACATTACATGTTGTACAATATGAATTTGGGATATGTTACATTTGTTTGTGCTGTGGAACATTTGTTTAATGATGCAAAGACGTGTTACATTCTTTTATGTTCATTTGTTTAACTCTGTGAAGCTGTGCTACTGTGCCTGTCTAAAACACCTGATGGTCTAATAAAGAACTGAACAGCCAATAGCAAGGCAGGAAAAGAATAGGCAGGGTTGGCAGGCAGAGAGAATATATAGGAGGAGAAATCTGGGAAGAGAAAGACAGAGCACCAAGAGAAGAAGGAGGAGGACATCAGGGGACAGCCACCCAGCTACAGAACCAGCAATGGAGTAAGAAAGGAAGAAAGAAAGAAAGAAAGAAAGAAAGAAAGAAAGAAAGAAAGAAAGAAAAAAGAAGAAAAATAAAGGAAGGAAGGAAGAAAGGAAGAAAGGAAGGAAGGTATATAGAGTAGAAAAAGATAAAAAGCCCAGAGGCAAAAGATAAATGGGATAATTTAAGTTAAGAAAAGCTGGCTAGAAACAAGCCAAGCCAAGGCCAGGTATTCCTAAGTAAGAATAAGTCTCCATGTGTGACTATTTGGGAGCTGGGTGGCAGGATCCCAAAAGAGCAAAGAGCCAAAGAGCCGAAAGAATAAGAGTAAACAACAACAACAATTATGTTCACTGATTTTGTTTAAAACATTTTTTATCTTCATTCAGACAGGGAGAGTGGAAACCCTTTGATGTATTAGGAAATATTCGTTCCACACTTGTGTTTCCTTAGCTGAGATTAACAGTCATTCCCCAACACTTATGGAAATAGAAAATGGGGTCTCTTTTCTGTTACATATAATTTCAAGGCTATGGAATAGGCTGATAGGTCTGTTAATAATTTTTCACATGCTTTCTGAGTACAAAAGAGAAACTATATATAAAATTCAAATTTGGACAAGATCTACAAATGTGTGTGTTTTCTTTGTAAAGTAAAATAACAATTGATTTCCAGAGGTAACATGTTCTTAAGAGAAAACAAAACAGTAGACCAAATTTTAAGTGAAAAAATGCCTTGGAAGTATGAAATCCAAGGGAGATTCATACTAACATTTTTGACAAAGTTATAGATTTCTTTCATATGTTTATCTCCATTAATTTAATAATTTGTTCTCAAATATATATCAAAATACTTGCTATGGCCTAGATGTGGTCCAAGCCTAGGGATACTAACAGAAGATGTTAAAACTACTTTGCAGATTGAAAGAGAGTGGGTAGAGGTATATGGGAGGGTTTGGAATAAGGAAAGGGAAGGGGGAGATGTAATAATACTATAATCTCAAAATAAAAAAATAAACTTACTTGCTGAGATGGTTCCTTTAAAAAGTTAATTAAAATATAATTATATCATCTCTCTCCTTCTGCTCCTCCATGTCAGGACATCTTTTTCTTTAACCATTGTTGTAATACATGCATATAAACAAATCTGCTGTGGAATAATCCTCTTGTACACTGTAAAGATTTGTCACCTGAATTGGTTCAATAAAACACGAATTGGTAGTCAGGCAGTGGTGGTGCACACCTTTAATCCCAGCACTTAGGAGGCAGAGCCACACAGATCTCTATGAGTTCAAGGCCAGCCTGGTCTACAGAGTGAGATCTAGGACAGGCACCAAAACTACACAGAGAAACGCTGTCTCGAAAAACCAAACCAAACCAAACCAAACCAAACCAAACCAAACCAAACCACTAATTGGCTAGTAGCCAGGCAGGAAATATAGGCAGGGAGACCAAACTAAGGATGATAGGAAGAAGAAGAGTGGAGTGAGACAAGTCACCAGACAGACATAGAATGAGTCAGACACACAAAATGGGATATAGGTAAAGGCCATAAGCCTTGGGGAAGTACATGGATAAATAGAAATGGATTAAATTGTAAAAGATTGTTAGTAATAAGCCTGACTATTGGCCAAGCATTTATAATTCATATTCAGCCCCTTAGTTGGTATTTGGAACTGGGTGATTGGCACAGGAAACATCCAACTACATATGGTGCCCAAATGTTTGGCAAGAATTCCCACATAAAACCTGAGAAGGTTTAAAAAAGGATTCTAAACATACATAAATGGAGTCAAACTTGGCTTCTTGGTAGCTGCTTTTTCTTGGTGGGCTCTGTTTGCTGGTGGTGAATAGAGGCAAAGCTTCATTAAGAGACAGCTTCCTGGTTTGGTGCAAGTGGCAAAATCTGGTGGCTCTTTTAAGAGGTCCTGCTGCCAAGCACTTAAATGGTGTTTGTGGGCAGCTAGCGGCATGCTCCTTGGTGGTGGAATGGACCCAGAAACTTCCCAGAGTTGGAACAGTAAATATGGCTCCTGGAGCTGGCAGTAAATGTACCTTCATCATGACACTAGACTCTCAAGGATCCAAGGGGGAAGAGCCAGCCACCAGCACGCCATAATCTAAGTTAAGCAGTTTAAATTTTACTCATGCAGACAGGAAAGATTACAGATGCTCAATAAAGGACAGATTGAGACAAAAAACCCTCTAAACAGGTTACAGAGTGATTAAAAATATACATAGGCTTGGGAGAGGAAAGAAAAAGTGTAGAGAAAGTCCTTATAAAAGGAATAGAGTAAAAAAAAATTAATAAGTCACATAAAGATGGAAAATACACCAAGAATCTGAACACTGTATGTTATTGTGTTGTCTTCAAATATTTTGACTACTAATGAACAAATGATATCTGCTGAGAGACATTGATCATGAAAGCTGCTATATTTAAAAAAATATCTTAACTTCAAAATTTAAGTCAAAAGATATGTTACTTTTGGAAAGAGATTCTTCTTTTAATTCCACAGGATTTGATAGGCTATGGATTAATTCTGGCTTAAGAAAAATCAGATTTGATCAAGGAAGATCCCTGAAAAATTTCTGATGGGAATGGATGGCCAAGATGATGAAATGTTTTAGAACATCTCTTTTGCAGTTTCCTCTGAATTCTACATCCAGAACAGCTTCCAGTAAGGACTTGACCATAATCTTAAATTTTCTCAGGATGCCCCTAAATTACCAGCACCTCCAATCAGCAAGAAGTAGTCTAGAGAACTATTCCCATATTCCTAAAAATAAATCATGAATGCGTGTCATCATTTATGTTGTTATGGATAATGGACAGGATAAAAGCTAAACAAAGGAGATTAGATTCAGAGATCTTGTTCTAAAAATAAAAAGGGAAGAATATAGAAATGATAGGATAAAAGGGTATTGAATCTTCTTTAATCCAAAAAACAACTATTAATCTTACATATTTTACGTTAGTATGGATTTTGCTTAATTGAAACAATTATAAAGTTAATTCTGTTATACTGTATGTATATTTCTACTCTTATTTAGGGTATTATGTTTATGCAGTTCATTTAAAAATGTAATATATAATTAAGAAATACAGATTAGTAGTAATCTATAATAGCAAATTTATAGTCATATTAGGTATATTTGCAAGGTCATGCAGAGATATATTTCAGACAGATGGGCAATCTTCAAATACTTCAAAAGACCTATAGAATATGGCATTTAAACTGTTTTAAGAACTTAGACTTTTCTCCACAGTGAGACACCTGCTTCTGACAGCACCGATTATTTGAAAGAGGATGATGGGCATCAAAGAAATGGAGTTTGTTTTCTTTTTGGCAAAAGCTAGCCATGTGGGCAAAGAAACTGCCCTTGATTCAATTGGTGACAGTTGCTGTCCAAACTGGACCAGCAGAATGCATGAAAAGCAACTGCTGAACTTTGCCAAAATAAGGTAGAATAGTCCTTCAAAATTATCTGCTTTAAAGGAAAGTCTGTCAGACATGCTAAGCCTGTAAGTCAGAGATGGATGCCTAATGTTGCACAGGAACTTTGGGTGACTGGCCAGGAATCTTGAGGTCCCTGTTGTTAGGTAACATTTTACCCTTCTCGTGTCTTTGATGGAGGTGAAGACTAGATAGTTATAGTTTTCTTTAGTTATGACAAAAGGTAAGTTAAGTACAAAACTTTGAACTCACAAAGATAAGATAGATAATAAAGTATTCTAATTTTGCCAAATACAAATAGACTGGATATTGTAACTGTAATTCTTACTTGACAACTGTTTTTGTTGTATATAATCTTACTATATTAAAGTTAAAACATTCATTTTTAATTAGCCAAAAAGGGGGAAATGCTGTGGAATAATCCCCTTGTACACTACAAAGATTTGTCACTTGAATTGTTTTAATAAAATGCTGATTGCCCAGTAGCCAGGCAGGAAGTATAGGCAGGGTGACCAAAGTAAGAATGATGGGAAGGAGAAAGGTGGAGTGAGATGAGTCAACAGACAGATAGAGAATGACTGTATAGACTGAATAGAGGTAAAGGCCACGAGCCTCGGGGAAGTACATGGATTAATAGAAATGGGTTAAATTGTTAAGAGCTAATTAGTAACAAGCCTGAGCTATTGGCTGAGCATTTATAATTCATATTCAGACTCTGAATATTATTTGGGACCAGGGAGGGAAGGGGATCAGGATCAGAAGCATCCAACTATACAAATCAACATATAAATATGACTTGCTGAGTCCATTCAGTGTTGTCTGTGTGTATACCATATTAGTGTGGATACAATATTGGGCAACCAATCTAGGCACTTACCCCTTGGGCAGATTAATCTCCCTCCCTCAGCAGTTGCTATTTGCCTGTAACTCTTCAGCTAGGAGTGAGGCCTTAGGAGATTTCTCACATCTAAATTGGGATGTCAGCCATTGTTGGGATACAAAGCTACTTCTGATGGGGAACTAAACAAATAAATATATAGCAAATGTTCAAGTAAACATGAAGAATTGTAAAGAGACAAGTACTTGGGGAAAGGATTATAAAGGACAAGCCTAGTTAGATTAATTCCAAGATGTTTTAATTTTGTTGAAGCTATTATGAATGACATTGTTTCTTGATTTCTCTCTTGCTGTGTTCATCTTTGGTATGTAAGAAATCTCACCAGGCAGTGGTGGCACACACCTTTAATCCCAGCACTTGAGAGGCAGAGCCAGGCAGATCTCTGTGAGTTCCAGGCCAGCCTGGTCTACAGAGCGAGATCCAGGACAGGCACCAAAACTACACAGAGAAATTCTGTCTCGAAACCGCCCCCCAAAACAAAAATTTTTGTGTATTAATTTTTTATCCTGCTAGATTAGTGAATGTATTTATCAACTATAGGAGTTTTATGATGGAGTCTTTAGGATCTTTTATGCATAAAATAATATCATTTGCAAATAAGGATACTTTGAATTTTTCCTTTCCTATTTCTGTCCCCTTTAAATTCTTCACTTGTCTTCTTATTCTAGCCAAGACTTCATGTACTATGTTGAACATGAGGGGGAGAGTGGGCATCTTTGTGTTGTTTCTGCATTTAATAGAAATGTTTTGAGTTTTAGCAGGATGTTGGTCATGGCTTCCTGAATATTGCCTTTATTATGTTGAGATATGTCCTCTATATCCCTAGATTGTCTAGCACATTCATCATGAAAGGGTGTTAGGTATTGTCAAAACTTTTTTTCTGCATCTAGTGAGACTATCATGTGAAAGGCTTCTTTCTGGATTGGATAACAGCACAGGACTCACAACTGGTCAAGATGCAGAAAATAAGTGATTCAAGAGTGCTCAGCACTAAATGAGATCTAAATCACACCTTCTTCCTTCCAACGTCAGTAATCATTGTGGAAGACGGGATGGAAAGACTGTAAGAGCCAAAGACTGTGGGTGGCTACAATGAAATAGCATTTCCCAGACACAATAGGCCAGTTGCACATACGACCTCACAGTAAATATAGCAGCATGCATGGACCTATGAAATCTCAAGACAGACAAAAGCCAGCATTGAGGACTAAGTTGTTAGTGAAGCACCACCCCTAGGTGAGAAGTCATTATCACTGATAGCTACCAGGAGAAGTAATTCTAATTTTCTTTAATGATGTAGCCCCAAGTGAGTTTAATATACTGCAGTGATGGAGGATGGAGGAGGATCTGGGAGAAGGTATGAGGAAAATGAAAATGTTCAAAACATAATGTATTAAATTCTCAGAGAATTAATAAAAACATTTGTAAAGTGACTATAAAGAATTGTACTGGAATTTTGATGGGGAATGCATTGAATCTGTTGATTGCTTTTGGTAAGATGGACATTTTTACTATGTTCATCCTACCAATAAATGAGCTTGGAAAATCTTTCCATCTTCTGATATCTTCTCCAAAATCTTTCTTCAAAGACTTAAAGTTTTTGTCATACAGATCTTCCACTTAGAGTTACCCCAAGATATTTGGTATTATTTGTGGCTATTGTGATTTTTTTGAGTTAATCTTGTATCCCGCCACATCGAAGGAAGTGTTTATCAGCTGTAGGAGTTCCCTGGTGGAATTTTTGGTAATCACTTATGTACACTATCGTATCTTCTGCTAATAGTGATACTTTGACTTCTTCCTTTACAATTTGTATCCCTTTGATCTCCTTTTGTTCTCTTATTACTCTAGCTAGAACTTTGAGTACTATATTGAATAGGTATGGAGAGAGTGGACAGCCTTGTCTTGCTCCTGAATTGCTTTGTGTTTCTCTCTATTTAATTTGATGTTGGCTGTCAGCTTGCTGTATATTGCTTTTATTATGTTTAGGTATGTTCCTTGTATCCCTGATCACTCCAAGACCTTTATAATGATACAGTGTTGGATTCTATCAAAGGCTTTTTCAGTATCTAATGACATGATCATATGGTTTTTTTTTTCTTTCAGTTTGTTTATATGGTGGAACCCATAGAGACAACTAACCTGGATTCATAGGAGCTTACAGAGACTGGACTGACAGCTAAGGAGCCTGTGCGGGATTGACCCAGGCCCTCTACATATGTGTGACAGTCATATATCTTCTACTTGTGGGACTCCTAGCAGTGGGAGCAGGGCCTGTCCCTGATGCTTTGAGAGGCTTTTGGAAACATATTCCTCATACTGGGTTGCTTTACCAAACTTTAATTTGATGGGAGGAGCTTAGTCCTACCTCAGCTTGATATGCCATGCTTTGTTGACACCCATGGAAGGCCTGCCTCTTTTTGAAAAGAAACAGAGGAGGAGTGGATGAGGGGGTAGAGGGGAGGTGGGGGAGGGAATAGGAGGAGAGGTGGTAGGGGAAACTGTGGTTGGGATGTAAAACAAATGAATAAATTTAATTTTTAAAAATTGCCTAGTCTAGGATCTATTTCAGGTAGGTACTCAAGGGGGCTTCTTTGAGGACTAGATACTAGAGCAAAGGCCTCACACATTTTCTAAAGGAAAAATGGACCTGGATGGGAGGCAAAGTTCTCTACATTTGAGGCAAGAACAATAAAAAAGGACAACATAATAACATATGGGAAAGTCATTGGGAATAGTAGTGGGTTGGTGGGAAACTAGGTACCTGCTACAGACTAGGGCTTATGTTATAGTTGTGAGTGAAGCTATTGAAGGTTTTGAGCAGGAAATTGGTGTGACGTGCTTTACACTGAAAATATAAAAAGGGACATCATTAAACACACACTGTTTTGTGATTGGGAATGGACCATAGGCATGGGCAGAGCTGAAGAAATAAACATGTGCTCAAGATGGAGTATAAAGATAAATGAACAGAATATTACATTACATGTTAAAAATAGGGTTAGATTTTCTCATAACACCTCAGCAGAGATCCTGAGGTGTCCTCAATACAGCCTTGTCAGTCTTTGCTGTGGAGGATATTCTGTACATTGTACTTTTTTTTTCTGTGAATTACTGCTCTCTACTCATATCGGATGCCAGTGGCATTTCTTTGCCTCTATGATTGGCCAGTTGTCTCTAGGGAGGCAAAGTTATCTTTAACTGGGACCTACAGGGTTAGGTTAGGTTGTGGTCACATTACCATCAAATTTTGTTGATCCAACATGTATTGATTTCTTAGTCAAGAGACATAGGGGAGGGATGACACCAAGGAACCAGTGTCTTCCAGATACAACAGGACTGACAGATGTACAAACTTATAGAGGCTTTGGAAGCAGGCACAAAGTTCAAGCCAGATGGGGTACAAATACTGAGAGGGAAAGTGGACATAACCTCTCATCCCTAACCCAGAAGGAATCTACAATTGACAACTTCTTGCAAAGGAAAAAATAAAATTAGTTTTTTCTTTTCCTATGATGTCTCCCTAGGTATATAATCATATTCAAGTGTAGGCACATGCCTGGCAGTAGATGGGCAACATAAAACAATCTCAATGCTATTTTAATCTCTATTTTGTGCTCATATTTCTTTGTTTGGGCTTTTCTTTTTTTTTTTTTAATCTTACAGGTTCTTTGTGTTTTTACAGATTTTGTGTGTGTCTGTGTTTCTTGCGCATTTTCTTTGTTGATTATTCTGTTGTTTTAATTTTGTTTTTCTGTTTGTTTTATATTTGTCTGTGTGTTTTATAAAGAAAGAGAGAAAGGAGGCATGGAGTTGAATGTGATAGGAGGTGGGAGAATCTAGGAAGAGGCAGAACCATGATCTGAACATAGTGTAAAAAAAGTTATTTTCAGTAAAAAATAAAATGCCGTCTTTTCAACTAAAACAACAACAACAAAGACGGGCTTAGTGCTTTGATCTTATTAGTATATTCATTGCCCGTGGAGCTGGAGGTTATCTGGAGTTTTAGTCACTCACAAAGTTTGTTTTGTAGTCTGAAAAGGCTTCATGTCTTTCAGATGGCTTTATTTCTCCGTGCCAGAGAGCTTTTTTCTTGCCATTGTCTGAGCATAGCACTTCCGACTGTTTTACTTCATTCCTTCTTTCCTTCAAAGGTCTTTCTCTTTAAATTTAGTGGTAGCTAATTTAA
Source organism: Peromyscus melanophrys (assembly GCA_902168415.1). Classification (NCBI taxonomy): domain Eukaryota; kingdom Metazoa; phylum Chordata; class Mammalia; order Rodentia; family Cricetidae; genus Peromyscus; species Peromyscus melanophrys. The sequence goes on from CABHPR010135014.1 coordinate 28,797, forward strand.
GACATGCCTGCTTCCATTTTTAATATCTGTATTTATCTGTATTATTCTGACAACAGGCACAAGGTTTCTGGAGGTTGAGCATATTGCTAGCTAAAGAAATAACTGTATTGACTTATACCACCCGTGAATGGCATGATGAAGGCCAGGTAAGTGTCACTGTACATGGACCTTCATCTATATCCCAGATGGGAAACCCCAAATGTGAATCTGAACTTTCAAGATGAAGGATGGCTGTTTCCCTCTTCTTCCTAAGAAAGCAGGAACTATGTGTTGTCATGGTAACAAACCATCCTTGGAAAGAGATAGCCATTATCTTTATCTTTACCTTTTGGAATATAAATGAACAACTGTATGGGTTGAATTAGGGTATGGCAGGTCACTCTTGGAATATATTCATGTTTCCAGGTCTCATTCTCCCTGAAGGATGACAATTGAAGGCTCTATGGTGGCAAGTCAATGGTTCTGCTTGAGATGCACTATATTTTGTTAGTATTAATTTCCGGTTCTTGTCCTCAGTCCAGGTTGTAATATTTAGTGTATTAATTTCATAAATGGGTTAACAAGTAAATACTTCTCTATATTTTCAGCTATGTAAATTCTTTTTAAATGCAATGGGTGGGAAAGGAGAGATGGCTCAGTGGCTAAAAGCATTTACCACACAGACTTGTAGAGCTGAGTTCACACATACACACATTCACTTAAAAAGCCAGGCATAGCCATGCAGGCACTTTAACCCCAGTGCTGTGAAGGGAAGATGCAGGGGGGATCTTTGAGGCTTGCTAGATAGGCAGCCTACCTCCAGGTTCAGTGAGAGAATCTGTCTCCAAAAAGTAAGTGGCAGGAGGCACCTGATAATCATCCTCTATCCTCCATGCATGTTCCTCCACACACCCATGCACATGAAACAATCACACACATACACGCACACACCACACAAGTACAAGAAATATTTGTATATGATTATTATATACTATATTCTCTTTAAATCCCTCAACTTTTTAAACAACATAACTATAGCGACTAAAGCTATTATTAAAAAACAGTCCGCCAGGCGGTGTTGGTGCACGCCTTTAATCCCAGCACTTGGGAGGCAGAGGCAGGCAGATCTCTGTGAGTTTGAGGCCAGCCTGGGCTACCAAGTGAGTTCCAGGAAAGGTGCAAAGCTACACAGAGAAACCCTGTCTCAAAAAAACAAAACAAAAAACAAAACAAACAACAAAAAAAAACAGTCCTTTATCTTTTCTTTCCAAAGTTCTATACCCATCTTAAAAATGATTTATAACATGAAATTTTATCTGGAAGAAAAGCTATGTTTTCCCATAATCCTATGTTTGATGAGATTTCTCAAATAATTTTTTGATGTATGCTTTTGATTAGTTATTGAACACATTCATAGTTTCTGATGTTCACAATGGCCTACTTTCTCTTTTGATCACAAAAGCTTTCATTTTATTTTGGGCATTCACAAGTTTTATCTCTAGTATTATGGAATCTCCATGGGCCAGTGTTATGTCTACCTAACCCTTCCTATGCCCCAAATAACCTGATCTATAAGGACCCTCTGAGATGATGTACACTTTTGAGTGTCACCAAGATTTTCCCTTTAGTCTTATATAACACATTGAACTAATGATGTATGCAGTGTTTCATGCTCTCTGATTTCTGGAGGATAAGTAAACAGCAGGCTCAAACAGACACTGGTGTTGGCCTTAGTGTAGATGCAGAGGAAATTGTGAAGTGGGGGACATGTGGAGCATGCTTAGGAAGAGACGTCCCAGGTTTTGGTTGAGCTACAAGTGGCCCTTCAAACAAGAGTACAGGGTTAGTCATCTAAAGATGTTATTGGCATGGAGTGCTAGATAAAGAATGCTATAAAACTTTTTATACAAAGGCATTTCCATTCTTATTGCTTTTTATCAATTTCACCAAAATGTATGTTCTTGCATGTAGAGTTGCATACTCACACAGAAGGCTTTGTCAAAACTACTCTGTTCCCAAATCTTCACTCTATATTTGTAATGAATGTTGTGACTAATTCCTTGCAGACTTTTCACACATCTATATTTGTGGAGTTCCCTATAGTCTGCATTTGTTAAGTTTTAATAAGATAGAACTAGAAAGAAAGATTTTATCACTCTTCTTAGGAATGTTCCTCTCGGAGTTTTGCCTTTTTGGTAATCAGTAAGAGCTCATTTTTAGTTGATTTTTATTTTACATTCATTGTTATTTAATAATGATTTCAGTTGTTTGAGTTCTTGCTCAGGTAAAATTTTTTAAAAAATGTTATTTTCAAAGTCGTTTTCAAGTTAATAGTCAAGATGATACTTGGGATTTTCAATCTTCTGTTGCTGAATAAGCTTTTAATTAGAAACATTTTGTGTTGTAAAAGTAAAGCCAGGAAAGTGAAAACAATACTAGGTGTTTATTCAGAAAGATTTTAATAGAAAGACTTGATTACTATCAACTAACCTGGGCTCATTGGAGCTCATAGACACTGAGCTGACAACCAGGAGCTTCCATGGGACTAACCTAGGCCTTCTGCATATATGTTACAGTTGTGTAGCTTGGTCCTCTGTGGGACTCCTGACAGTGGGAGCAGGGGCTGTCTCTGACTTTTTTTTTACTGGCTTTTGGGATCCTGTTTCTCATAGTGGGTCTCCTTGCCCAGACTTGACATGAGGCAAGGTGCTTAGTCTTACTACAACTTCATATGCCTTTTCTGAACAGGAGGAGGAGGACTGGATGTGGGGAGAGACAGAGGGGAAGTGCAGTGTGTGGGGGGGGGATGGACTGGGAAGAGAGGAGGGGTTCAGATATAAAATAAATAAATAAACACACAAATAAGTAAATACAAAGAATTGATTACTAAGGTACTATGGGCTAAAACCCAAAGGAGACATTAAAGTCTGATGGGGACTATAACATTCTTACCCCTTAGGACTATTTTTTGTGTTAGACATATGTGGGAAGCGCCCAAGGATATGGACTTCAACTTTGAGTAACAGTTGTGGCCCAGTTGATGCGGGCAGGATAGCAAGGGCAAGCAATCCAATAATGGGACTCCAACCTGTGACAAGTGGCCGTTTTTGTTTTACTGTGACTTCTTGTGGGGTATGATAGGCTGATCCTGAAAATTATTTAAATGATAGATCTAATGATGGAGAGCTGACTGCTACTTGTGTGGTGGAGGACTTTAACTGCCATCATGTCACCAAGAATTGATGAAAAGGGAGAGGAGTAAATGTCGTCTGAAAATTTGTCTTCTGCTAATCTCCATTTGTGGGAGACTCAGCCCAGTATAACCAACTCATGGGTCATTATCCATGGATTCTCAACACCCATAGGGAATTGCTGATTTGGGTCTTTGATGAGGATAATAGTAATAATAAAAAGACAGCTGAGATGAGAAGTTCACTGATGCTCTGTGCACAAAAGTCACCGTAGACATTCTTTCTGCAGATCTGAGTAGATACCTGGGGATTGTAGGTGGAAATTTCCTGTCCCGACCAACTGCTCCCCATCCCCGCAGTTGTCTGCTCACCCCACCTATACTTCCTGCCTGGCTACTGGCTAATCAGCATTTTATTAAACCAATTTGAGTGACAAATCTTTACAGTATACAAGAGAATTATTCCACAGCAGGGGGTTGAGGAAAGAGACTGGCAGTCATCAACAGAACATGCTAATCCTTTCACCGAGTTTCTGAGACTGCTCTCATGCATCTGATGAACATTAGCATGGGCTACAAATAGTTTCTTATACTGGGGACATTTTGGAGGTTTCTTTTGAAAAAAAAAAGGTTTTGTATATGAATATATTGAGCACATTCCCTCTCATACATACTTGCCTGACCTTTCTGACATTGCCTCCTCTCATTAGTCCCTCTCTCCTTCTGTATAGCTTTAGTTCTTCTTTCATATCATACATGGTTTCATGTGTCCATATAAAATCTCAGAACCAGAAATGAAAGAAAATATGCATTTGTCTTTCTGATACTCACTAATGCGGTGATAAAGATTAATATGTAAGTATCTCTGTGCTATATTGATTTAGATTCCTTGGGTATAAACCCAGAGGTGGCATGGCTGGGTCATATGGAATATCTACTTTTAGTTTTTATGTGAATCCTCCAAGCTTAATTCCATAGTGATTTTTCTAGTTTACATTTCTATCAATGGTGTACAAGGGGTCCTCATTGTCCACACCCATGCTAACATCTTTTATTTCTTTAATGACCACCATTATTATTGACATGAGATAGAATCTTAATTTAGTCTTGAGTTGTACTTCCCTAATAGTGAAGTTCAACATTTTAAAATATATATTTTACTGGCCATTTATATTTCATCTTTTAAGAACTATTCATTTTATTAGTCCATTTTATTGTTTATCAAGGAACTTTCTGAATAGAACTATGTAGTTGATGACTTCACTGTCTGTTGGTGCAAGTATATAGTTCAGGAACTTCTATGGAAGTCTGAATTTAACTCCTAAGTCAATGGATCATTGGACTTCTTCATGAGGACATACACGTGGCATGAAGAAGCAGTATTATAAGATGATCACATCATATGATTCTCTGCCATTTCTCATGTAATTACCTTGGCATCTTTTCAATGAGCTTGGATCTACTCTCTTACACATCATTCTTTGAGATGAACTCATTTATGAGTCTTATCTGTTTGTGTAGTTTATCAGAAATATTTCAGGAATATTGACATGATGTTCTTGAACAGAAATTGAACAGGGTAGTTAGCAAACAGGATGGTGTTTCTAACATAATGATTTTCTCTGTAAGAGTACCTAGAAACAGTGATTTTAGTCTTTGTGGTCTGCCCTGCTTTAGCTTAGTCAAGATTGCCAAAAAGATATCTTTTTTCCCTAAATAATATAAGTGCCACTAGACACTTATAGACTGCATTGTCAATTGGGTTAAGTAGAAAACTGCCTTGTACAAAAGCCCAATACAACCCCATGCCTTTCACTTGTTCTGGGTTCCTTCAAAAGTGTTAACAACATATGCATGTATGTATGTATGTATGTATGTATGTATATATGTATGCATGCATGTAACAACATATGTATATATGTATGTATGTATGTATGTATGTATGCATGTGTATGTAGGTAGGTACAAAGTTCTAGGGTCTTTGGTCAGTTAAGTTAACAAAAATACTACTAGGATCTAATGAAATGGCTCAGTGAGGAAAGCTGTTGCTTTGTAAGTTTGGTAACCAGAGTTCAGCCTCCCAGAACTCATATAGAAGCTGGCTGCTGTAGTGCACATATCTGTAACCCTAATGTGACTGTACAGGAAGAGAGGCAGACAAGCTCTCCAGAAGCTTGAGGACTAGCTATCCCAGTGTGTACATCAATCAAAACAAAAAGAGACCTTATCTCACACAGGGTGAGAGATGAACCCAACAGATTTCCTCGTACAACACAATACTACTTCTAGAACAGGGACCATGATGAGTGTGATACCTGGTCAGATTTATGGTGGGGCATAGTCATTTACCATGATCCATCTATTTTCCTTAGGTGATTAATCTCTGAAAATTCTCTAGTCTTTTGATGTAGCACATGTCATGGAAGGAAAAGACAAACTGTGCTACAGAATTCAACTTGAGTCTACCTTTCATAATACCCCTTAATCTTGGAGTTAGGTAGTCGTGTAAGGCTTCTGTCACTTTCTCTGGACATCTTTTTAAACTTTATACCCATGGATTGGTGAAGGGAGGGGCTTCTGAAAAGTGTCCCAACATGATTGATCCACTGAACATCAAAAGCAGACACAGACAATTCATGATTTGGGGAGGGATAACTCATGGGGTTCAGGCACATGGTACAGGCACTGCCTGAGGAATCTGTTGACAACTACTTGCAAGATGTAATGAAGCTGTTTCTGAAAGAGTGGAATGAAATTTGAGATGGGCACCAGTGGCTGATGGAGGAGACATTGCTAAGAGATGCTACAGGTTGCAAGCTCATAAAGACATGCCTTTTCACTTTTCTCCCAACCTGTTTGAATTCCATATTTATCAGCAAAGACAGAAGCCAGCTGACTAATAAATTCTACCTAGAAATAAAATTTCCAGAGGTCCAACTCCAAATCAAAACATTGAGCAGAGAAGAGGAGAACTGGGCTGGGTACCAAGTCAAAATATCCATTTTTGTTTGTTTTTAATAAGTATTTGCTCCAGTATGGACTTTCTCACTTTGTGGATAAATTATTGATTTCCTAGATAAATTAACCTCAGTGTAACGTTGGTTGTTTTGAGAGGGTTTTCTTTGTAAACAATGGCTCTAAATTATCTTTTCCACTCTTTATAGGCTTTATATTCATAGTCTACCTTTAAAAGAGAGCTTTACACCAGGGTAAATCTGTTTGCTTAAGCTTTTCAAACATGGTGTCTCCATGAACAATTTGCTGCTGTTTTAAATATGAAAATTTTACACTTGTTTATTCCCTCACCTATCCATTTCATCATTTTGCTTATTTCCAGACTTCTGCATGTATTTAATTTGGAAATCCTCCTGCTACCATCTTAACATCTTTTCCTTGTTACAACTGTAGTGTCTACTCAATCATACTTCATTCCATTGGAGTGATTTATTTCTAAGTCTCTAAATCTGGCTTGATAGGTCTTCTGAGCAAAGCTTGGGAACTATCATTACTTTGTGACATCTATAGTCACATTTTAAGTGCTTTTGAAGATTTTTTAGTTTAATGCTATTATAAGACAGAGCTATACTTGTCTTAACCCCCTTACAAGCTTCATACAGACTTCACAAAATATTTTGTTGCTGAAAATTACTTTAAATTTCATGTTCAACTACTTTGGGTATTTGATAAATATATGTTGAGAATCCTCAACACCTACATTTTCTTTGTTTTTTCCCTTGTGAATCTACTGTTTTTGTCCTGACTTTGTGACTTTCTTTTATTATGTAACCATACAGTGCTGTGGGATGGTCTGTATGTCAAACATGTTGCTTATTGGTCAATGAATAAAACACTGATTGGCCAGTGGTCAGGCAGAAAGAAATATAGGCGGGACAAGGAGGAGAGAATTCTGGGAAGTGGAAGGCTGAGGAGACACTGCCAGCCACCACCATGACAAGCAGCATGTGAAGACGCCGGTAAGCCACAAGCCATGTGGCAAGGTATAGATTTATAGAAATGGATTAATTTAAGATATAAGAACAGTTAGCAAGAAGCCTGCCACGGCCATACAGTTTGTAAGCAATATAAGTCTCTGTGTTTACTTGGTTGGGTCTGAGCGGCTGTGGGACTGGCGGGTGACAGAGATTTGTCCTGACTGTGCGCCCGGCAGGAAAACTCTAGCTACAATACAGAAAATTTATAATGTGCAAGTGTTGCTAAGTACATTTAATCCTATTAATCATCAATCTAGAGCTACAAATTCAATAGATATATTGTTTTTCAAATTATCAAGTCATCAGGTTTAGCAAGTGACTAAACTGAATCTATAGCTTCATGCTCTCTGGAAACACTTTTCTTTCAACTCTGCATCAGATGAACTTAATGTTTGCTGCAACAGATCACCAAGTTACATATGAATGTTATTGTTAAGTGAGTTTGTTTCTTGATTTCTTAAAGTGTGTTTTAGTTCTAGCAGCTATCTTTTAAAGAAGAACCAGTAAGTTAGACATGTGTCTCATAAATATGCTATGTGGAGTTGTAGAAGGAGGTGTATGCTCATGTAGTGGGTCTTCAATGTTTTAAATATGTAAGTGAGAAATATCAAATGTACTCACTGATAATTGTAATTTTGCGCTAACACTGGAATGACCTGGCCTAGTTAAAACGGTACTGAGTAATATGAAGAACACATGAAACTCAGAGGGGCCCATTGAAAAGCTTGAGTGATCAGTTTTAAATGTCAGCTAGATTCCTCGATTAAGAGTCTCAAGTGAAAGTGAAAGAAATATATGATTTCCAAAATCACATTATTAAAATTGTATATACAGATACTGACATAATTATATGTCTTGGTAATGAAATTTCAGAATAAAATATGTATTTTCCTCTACACTATGTGGAATAGCTTATTATTAAACCTATAATGCTGGGTATTGTTGATGAATTTATTTTTGATTATGTTAAGCAACATTATTGTACTTTATTTGTATTTATTTAATTACAATTAAATGTAAATCTTTTTTTTTTTTTTTTGGTTTTTCGCGACAGGGTCTCTCTGTGTAGCTTTGCGCCTTTCCTGGAACTCGCTTTGGAGACCAGGCTTTTAAGTTACAGGGTTTGTCTTTGGATTTCTTTATTATTAAAGTTCTGTTTTAGGCCTTTGCTAAAGTTTTCCCCTTCTAATGAGAATAATTGTTTGATTTTGCTCTTGTCTCATTACACAACACCAAGACATGGTAGAGAAAGAGTCTAGCTTCACAGCAGTCATCTTCTGTTCTTTCTGCCCTTCCATTGAGGGAGTTAGGGGTTCGGCTCTAAAACTTATCCTGTTGATACTATCTCCAATTCTATTCTTAGCCTCACTTTCTTAGATGGGTGAGAGAAAACTTAACTGTCTCACAGGTTGTCCTCAGCCATAAATGCTACTACAGTTTTGACTCAGGAGACAAAATGCTCCTATGTTCTGTATGGTGTGTAGGGATGGCATGTAAGCTTTTATTAGATTACTGTCATTTTTTTCAGCTAAATTCCAAATATCAGAACAAATCCAAATTATGTAAATAATTGATGTTTCTTTTAATAACAATATTTTATTGATATTAAAGGTCTTTAGATATCTAAAACATATCCAATATAAATAAAAGCTATAGTGGTTTATTATTTAAGTTAAATAGTACCAATGTTTCACTTTTTATATATCAAAAATGAAAAATACATGACAATTCATGGTCATCAGAGCTTCAATAAAATGCAATAAAAATAAGAAAAACATAATGAACATATTTGATGTCAGAATATTTTTAAAAGTCACTTTATTGTTATGAACTCACAGTTGAAAACATCTCACAGCCAGATTAAGGTAATCATTCCTACATTTTACTCACTGCTAAATATAGGTCCTACTTCTCATCAAAGAACTGTCTCTTTGCAATGCATCTTTACAGAAATTATAACTGGTCAAAATTCTGTATATAAAGCATTATAAAATATCCAGCCTCAACTGGTACATCTACAACACAACTCCTGTACCTAAAGCTCAGAGGTTATTGTGAAAGAAGGGCAGAAAGATTGTAAGGGCTAAAAAAAGGCCCTTTACGGTTAGGTTGTGTCTGCTGGAAATGTCACAGAAGGTATATTCACAAAGTCTTACCAATACAGCTGCATAAGAACCCCTGGGTAAGGATGGCATCAATAGACATGCTAACATGGAAGTGGAAGAAGCTCACAAGGCTTCAACATAAACAAAAACTAAGGGCAACTAAAGAATACTAAGACATTTATTACTTTAAAATAGCAGCTGTGGATTTTCTGCTATGAGTTTTTATGTATTTAAGAGAAATTTAAAGTTGCCAAATCACTTTGTTGAAAGAACATGGAAGATGTATTATATTATATTAGAAAAGAGACATTAAAGAGATGACTTATGATTTAGCAAGAACATTGTGTCAGAGTTTTGACAGAGAGTGCATATCAATTTCATTCAATAAAAATTATGAGACTTCTTGCTCACTGATGAGACAGATACAAGAACATAATGGCTGGTGTTAGGTGCCAATCACAGTCTGATTCTCCTGCTATCCTTCTGTTGATAAAAATACCTGCTGGGTATTCCTAATAGAAAGGAGAGTTCAGTTTCTGAATTGTGCTTTGTTTTAGCATAGGTATCTCTCTGGGGAGGAACTTAAACTCTTTAAATTTTTATTGTGGCCTAAAATATACTTATTTATATTATTTAACAATATAGACTTACATTATTTTACAAGGCCAAAGAAATATAGAGCTGTGTGTCACTTTTCTATTTGGATTTCATTATGAACAGTATACAGGTCAATATAACAGAAATAAAGCTCTCGAGATACTGCATTCTAACAATTCAAGTGAGTAGACAGATATTCTATAATTCATTTATGCACCCCAATTCTAAATATTAGCATGTAGATAGTGTAATCCACCTACCTTTCTCACAAGAAAAACCACCCATAGCATCTATTCAAAATGTCTTTTTTTCTTATAACATATATTTGTTTCCTTTATGTTTTATGCTTGTTTTTTCCTGATGTAATTTTGATAGATTGATTTTCTTGTATGTATATTAACCCACAGTGCTATTTTTGTCACATGCTTTAAACCATGTGTAACATATACCAAATTGACAGCCTTAGTTTTAGAAAAAAATGATTTGAATAAGTCACCTTGAGAAAAACTGTATTCTTCTCTATTCTGTTGAAAGAGGGTATATATGATTAAACGGACTTTTAAGACAATTTCAGCCATTGGAATTGCATCCTATTATGATAAAATTGTTTTCAAATACTCCAGTTTTCTTAATGTTAAGTTAAATTATCTTCATGTGTTACAATATGTATGCAATCAATCACGGAAAAGCATCCTTTGGAATTTCTTGAAGTTTTGCTGACTCAGAGACCGAGGCACCTTTATTTTTTTTCTTATAAGAGGTATTATCTTTTTAGGTAAGATGTATAGGATGGAGTCTAAAGACTTAAATTTAAAATGTCCCTTCATGATAAAGGTCCTGGAGAGATTGGAGATACAAGGGACATCCCTAAACATAATAAATGCAGTTGACAGCAAGCCTATAGTAAACATCAAATTAAATAGAAATTTAAAGCAAGTCCATTAAAATCGGGGACAAGACAAGGTTGACCACTCTCTCCATATCTATTCAATACAGTACTTGAAGTTTTAACTGCAGCAATAAGAGAACTGAAGGAGATCAAGGGAATATAAATTGCAAAGGAAGAAGTCAAAGTATCACTACTTGCGGATACTATGATAGTATACATAAGTGACTCTTAAAGTTCCATTGGGGAACTCCTACAGCTGATAAACATTTTCTGCAAAGTGGCTGGGTACAAGATTAACTAAAAAAATCAGTAGCCCTCTTACATACAAATGGCAAGTGGACTGGAAAAGAAATCAGGGAAACAACACATTTCATAGTAGCCTCAAATAATACAAAGTATTCAGGGGGTAACTCTAACCAAGCAAATAAAACATCTGCATGATAAAAAGTTCAAGTCTTTGATGAAGAAAATTGAAGAAGATACCAGAAGAGGAAAAGTTCTCCAATACTCATGGATCAGTATGATTAACATAGTAAAAATGGACATCCTACCAAAAGCAATCTACAGATTCAGTGCAACTCCCATCAAAATTCCAACACAAATCTATACAGACCTTGAAAAGACAATTCTCAACTTCATATGGAAAAAAATACAACAAAAAATGAGGATAGCTAAAACAATCTTGAGCAACAGAAGAACTGCCAGAGGCATCACTATCCCTGATTTCAAGTAGTACTACAAAAGCAGACATGTTCATCAATGAAATTGAATACTCAGACATAAATCCACATATCTAGGGACTCCTGATATTTGAAGAAAAAGCCAAAAATAGACAGTGGAAAAAGGATACCATCTTCAACAAATAGTGCTAGTCAAATGGATATCTGCATGTAGAAGAATGCAAATAGACACATATTTATCACTCTGCACAACATTCAATTCCATGTGGATCAAAAACTGCAATATAAAGCCAGATACAGTGAACCTGATAGAAGAGAAAATAGGGAATAGCCTTGAGTGCATTGGCACAGGAAACAGCTTCCTGAACAGAACACCAATGAAATAGGCAAGAAGACCAACAATTAGTAAATGGGATCTCATGAAATTGAAAAGTTTTTGCACAGCAAAGGACAAAGTTGTTCAGACAACGTGGCAGCCTACAGAATGGGAAATGACTTTTACCAGCAGCTTCACTTTGATAGAAGACTGGTATCCAAAATACATAAAGAACTTAAGAAAACAGATATCAAAGCAAACAAACAAACAATCCAATTATAAATGGGGACCAATCTAAACAGAGAATTCTCAATAGAGGAATATCAGTAGGCCGAGAAACACTTAAGGAGATGTTCAACATCCTTAGCCATCAGGGAAATGCAAATCAAAAATACTTTGAGATTCCATTTTACACCTGTCATCATGGCAAAGATCAATAACCCACATGACAGCTCATTCTGGTGATGATGTGGAGCAAGGGGAACATACTCCATTGCTGGTGGGAGTGCAAACATGTATAGGCATGATGGAAATCAATATGGTAGTTCGTCAGAAAATTGGGAATTGACCTACTTCAAGATCTAGCTATACCACTCTTGGGCATATACGCAGAGGACCCTCCATCCTACTATAAGGACACTTGCTCAACTATGTTCATTGCAGCTTTATTCATAGTAGCCAGAAATGGGAAATAGCTTAGGTTTACCTGAACAAAAGAACAGACAAAGAAAATGTGGTATATTTACACTATGGAGTATTACTCAGCTATTACAAAAATTACATCATGAAATTTGTAGGCAAATGGATAGAACTAGAAAATACCATCTAGAGTGACATAACCCAGACCTAGAAAGACAAATATGGTATGTATTTCACTTATAAGTGGATATTGTGTCAAGTAAATGATAACCCAGCTACAATCCATAGACTCAGAGAGGTTAGGTAAAGAGCTCTGTGGGTTCTAGGGATCTCCCTGGGAAGGAGAAATAAAGTAGATTTTGTGGGTGGGTTGGGGGCATGTTGGGACAGGAGTGAGAGGAATAAGGTGTGGGGAAACGTGATAGATAGGGTAGGAGAGAGTACACGGAAAACTGCTGGAATTGGGGGGCATTTGGAGGAGTAGTATAGAAACCTGATACAGTGGAAACTTCCTGGAATCTATGAGGGTGATCCTAGTAAGGACTCCTAGTAATGGGAGATACAGAGTCTGAACTGGTCATCTCTTGTAGCCAGGCAATGCTCACAGTGACTGGACTGGGTTGCATTTGGTTGAGTTGTTAGCCAACTGTTTCCCATGGAAATCCCCAAACAACCCAGGATAAGGACTGAGGGTTGTTCTCTGCAAACTGACAGTGAGGGACCCATTGCTGAGGACAACCTCCATTCAGTTAATTGAACATGGAGTAATTGAGCTGGTAAGGTCTTGGAAATTTCACCCCTATGTTTTAGCCTTTTTCCCTAGGAGGGTACTATGTAGGCTACTGAAAGAGAAACATGGACACCAACCTAGCCAAAGAACTGTATCTACAATATGTCCTGCCTGAAAGATATGCTGGGGCAATGGTGGTGCAGAACTTGTGGGAGAGGCCAATCAATATCTGATTTAACTTGAGGCCCATCCCACCAGAGAGAGCCCATCCTGACATTGCTTAGATGGCCAGGGACTAGAAACTAGGTAGCCCAGAGTCCTAGGGTAGAAAACATGACTGGTTTTAAAAAAAATCAATGAAATGATTCCTAATATTATACTGCTAGACTTATAGATCAGTGGCTTATCCAGTTGTCATAAGAGAGGCTTACTCCTGCAGCAGATGGGAGCTGATTCACAGACTCATAGCCAGACATAGAGAGAGAGAGTCTAAATTGAAGGCCTCCCTTGGGTTCCTCCTCTCAGAGCTCAGGGAACCCCAGTGAAGAGGTTGTAGAAAGATTGTAGGAGTTAGAGGGGATGGAGGACACCAGGAGAACATGAACTGCTGAATCAACTAAGCAGGACATATATGGACTCACAGAGATTGATGTGGCAAGCAATGGGCCTATATGGGTCTACACTAGGTCCTCTGCATATATTTTTTGGCTGTAAGCTTGTTATTTTTGTGGAACTTCTAACAGTAGGAATGGGTATTTCTCTGACTCTTTTGCTTGCTCTTGGGATTCTTTTCCTCCTGTTGGGTTGTCTTGTCTAGCTTCAGTGTGAGGGCTTTTGCCTTGTCTTGTTGTATTTTGTTTTATAGTGTTTGGTTGTTGTCTCTTGGAGGCCTGCTCTTTTCTGAAGGGAGATGGGGAATGAATCAAGAGAGGGGAAGGTAATGGGGGGAGCTGGGAAGAGTGGAAGGAGGGAAACTGTGGTTGGGATGTATTATATAATAGAAGAATCTATTTTCAATACAAATTTAAACATTTAAAGTTTTTTTCTTAAATTTAAGATGAACAAAATGACAATTAAGACTAGAAATGAGAAAAATGGACATATTTCTTAATTAAGATTCCTAGACCCAAGACATTTGACATATTTCAAACTCCTCTGGGATTATATATAGTTTAGGGGGAAAACATTATGGAACAAGGGGCAAAAACAAACTTTCTGGAGACATGGTGACCTACCTGTGCACCAACACCTACCTCCACTTGAATTGTAACCCAGCCACAATAGCTTTCAGGGCCATCACACAGCTGGCCTCTAAATAGAAGCAGTGGCCTTTTTGACTTAGGATGGATAAGACTGGGACTCAGATCCCACTTTTCTTTTAAACTTAACTAAACTCTGGTAATAACAACAGAGGATTCTAAGGAAGGGTTAGAAATCTCTGGATCTTAGGGAAATTTTACTGTCTTGTATAAGTCCTCTTACCCTTGGAGGGAGAACAATTCTGATATGCATGAGTGGTCATGAGAGGAGAACTTGCTAGTCTTTTTGGACTTTAAGGATTTATAGAGTAGAAATACTGATAGCTTTAACCCCAAGATTTGCAGATCACTGATTTCAGCTCAGGGGAGACAAGAAACGAGGTCCCTTCTGAGTTTTACTACCAGAAAATCATCATATTCTAGCTGTCAGGTTGGAGCCTTCTAGAGACAGCAGCCTGAGGACAAGGAACAAAAGGAAAGAAAGAAAATGATGAATATGTGGTATCATAAATATTTTCTGATTAGGGACTTGGATACACACTTATACACATATACTCAAAAGTATAGACACATTGCACAGGATATAGATCATAGCAAATTTCTTGTGCAATAAAAGAATTACAAATTTATATGTATCTGCTTGCTTCTAAAGAACTCAGGCTGGCTAGTGGGATAAATCAAAACATGAACAGAATTGCAGACAGCAAAATGTATTTTCAGCTATACAAATAGTTAATGTAAATATATATTGTCCAAAGAAAAATGGGGTTACTGATTTTAAAAAAAATGGTGTGTTTTCTAGTGGAAAGATGGATTTATTGATTAAAAAAGATTTTAACAGATTTAAACATAGGTATTATAGAAGCGGGCTAGTGAGCTTGTCACTTAAGAAAATTGCTAACACACCCACTTGTAGGGGTTTCTCAAGAGAGTCACCTTAAGTGCCAATGTGTGTAGTTGGTTTTTTTCTTTCTCTCTTTTTACTCTTTGATAATTGGGGGCCTGCCACTCAGCTCCCAAGAGACTTATTATTATTTATAAATGCTTAGTCTTAGCTTGGCTTATTCCTAGCCAGCTTTTCTTAAATTATCCCATCTACCTTATACCTCTGGGTTTTTACTGTTTTTTATTTCTGTATACCTTTGTTTACTACTTATTCCATGGCTTGCTATGTAGCTGGGTGGCTGGCCCCTGGCATTCTCTTCCTTCTTCTCTTTCTCCCCAATCTCTTTTTTCCCTTCTATTTATTCTCTCTGCCTGGCAGCCCTCCTTTCTCCTACCTAACTATTGGCTGATCAGCTCTTTATTAGACCAATCGGGTGTTTTAGGCCGACAAAGTAACACAGCTTCATAGAGTTAAACAAATGCAACATAAAATAATATAACACATCTTTGCATCATTTAACAAATGTTCCACAGCATAAATGAATGAAACACATCTTCAACTAATATTCTACAACACAATTGTCTTAGCAACAGTAGTTATATATTCTATTTTGGTGAGTCTTGAAGTTACATTATTAAATGGATTTTTTTAGGGAACTTTTCACTTTTTTTTTAATATATTAGAAGATAGAATAGTGTACTGGGAAAGATTGCAGGCTGACTAAGGTAAAGTCACCAGTCATAGGGGTTGAAGGAATGCTTACGTACTAGATGTAGTGATTTGAATAATAATGGCCACCATAGGGTCAAATATTTGAATAGTCAGTCATCAGGGAGTGGCACCATTTGAGAAGGATTAGAAGAAATAAGAAGTCTGGCCTAGTTGGAATAGGTATGGCCTCACTGGAGGAAGTATGTCACTGTGTAGGCTTTGAGGATTCAAATGCCCATTCCAGGCACAGGATGACTCTCTTTTCCTCTCTCAGCCTGGCTCAGGATGTAGCTCTCAGCTTCTGCTCCACTGTCATGTGTGATGCCATGCTTCCTTCCAAGGTGGTAATGGACTAAACTTCTAAAACTGTAAAAAAAAAGCCCCCAATTATATGAATTCTTCTATCTGAGTTACCTTGGCCATGGTGTCCCTTCACAGCAATACAACAGTGACTGTCTTGGCTAGTTTTATGTCAACTTGACACAAGCTAAAGTCATCTGAAAGGAGGGAACCTCAATTAAGAAAATGCCTCCATAAGATCCAGCTGTAGGGCACTTTCTTAATTAGTGACTGTTGAGAGAGGCCCTAGCCCCTTGTGGGTGGTGTCATCCCTGGGCTGGTGGTCCTGGGTTCTATAAGAAAGCAGCCTGAGCAAGCCATGAGGAGCAAGCCAGTAAACAACACCCCTTTATGGCCTCTGCATCAGCTCCTTCCTGCTTCCAGGTTCCTGCCCTGCTTGAGTTCTTGTACTGACTTCCTTTGATGATGAACTGTGATATGGAAATGTAAGCTAAGTAAACACTTTCCTCTCCAACTTGATTTTGAGTCACAGTGTTTAATCACAGCAATAGTAACCCTAACTAGCAGTTGGACTGGGACATCAACCCAGCCACATACCTGTCCTGCCTGCAAGACATGCTGGGACAATGGTGGTGCAGAACTTGTGGGAGTGGCCAACCCATGAGTGGTCCAATATGAGGCCCATGCCATGAGAGGGAGCCCACCTCTCACACTGCCTGGAGGGCCCGGACCCAGAGGCAGGGCAGCCCAGATACCCAGGAAAGGATGAAACATGACTGGAAAAAAAGTCGATGAAATGATTCCTAATGATATTCTGCTGTATTCATAGATCAGATTGGTGCCGAGCCCAAATGTCATCCGAGGGGTGTCATACAACAACTGATGGGAACAGATGCAGTGACCCAAAGCCAAACATTGGGAGGAGCCAGGGGAACCCAGCAGAAGAGAGGGAGGAAGGATTGTAGTAGCCAGATGGGTCAAAGACACCGGGAGAACACTGGCCATAGGTTCAGTTAAGCGGGGCTCATAGGGGCTCACAGAAATGGAAGCAGCAAACTTGGACCCTGTGTGGGACTAAGTTAGGTCTTCTGCATATACTTTATGGTTGTGTAGCTTGGTGTTCTTTTGGGCTTCCCAACGATGGGATTGAGAGGTGTCTGTCTCTTTTGCCCGTGCTTGGGACTTTTTTCCTTCTACTGGATTGCCACATACAGCCATGACAGGAGGATTTGTGCCCAGTCTTATTGTATCTTGTTAGGCCATGCTGGGTGAGGAGCCCAGGGAAGCCTGCTCTCTTTTTTTCCCCAAGGGAAATAGAGGAGGAGTTAATCTGGGAGAGAGGGGAGATGGAGGGGGACTAGGAGGAGTGGAGGGTGGGGAAACTGCAGCTGGGAAGCAATATATGAGCGAAGAGTGAAAATTAAAGAACAACAAGGAAGAAAGCATGTCTTGGGGGATTGACTCTCATTTTTAAAAGCTATCTTTGCTTCCTGTTTGCAGCTGGAGATGGGAGCTCTCAGATATTCCTGTAACCATGTCTGCCACCTGCTGCCACAATTCACTGCCACGATGGACTCTTATCTCTCTGGAACTTTAAGCCCCAATAAACTCTTCTGTAAGTTCCCTTGGTCATTGTGCTTTATCACAGCAATAGAAAAGTAACTAATACAAATTGATTATCTGTCACGGGGTGAAGATACGATTTAACGGATACCACTTAGGCATTCAACATAGAATGCCCTGTTTAGAAGGGGTCCAGTATTGGCTGGTGAACTTCTCATCTCCCTGTAATGTCCTTACAAAATCTGAACTCCAAGGGAACTAACCTTTGGGTGCCTTTTTCATCATCACGCCAGGAGAAAGCAAAGCTCCCATGAATCTAGGACTGTTAAATAAGACAGGCTGGTGAAATTCAATAATGGTCAGATGAAAGTAAACTTGGAATAGAGAGCCACTGGCATCTAAGAGTAATGAGCCAGGATTTGTTCAAAATTATCTTACTGTAGAAAAGATATGGAATTACATAAAATAGGAATATGTTCATGAATTTCAGAGGCATCTACCCTCATGCAGAAAGAGAGGAACAGATGTTTATTGTGTCACAGATGGAAGGATCAGTCCTGACACCAGGAAAAATTGTCCGTTAGAAACTGAGGGTCTGGTGTACACCTCTAATTCCAGCAATCAGGAGGCAGAGGCAGGTGGATCTCTGTGAGTTCAAGGCCAACTTGGTCTACAAATTGAGTTCCAGGACAGCCAGGACTGTCACACAGAGAAGCCTGTTTCCACCCCCACTAAAGAGAGAGAGAGAGAGAGAGAGAGAGAGAGAGAGAGAGAGAGAGAAAGGGAGAAAAGAAATTGAGAATCTGTTCTGCAGTGTGAAAACCCAAGTTTTAAAATTCTCTACCATCTAAAACTGTCCAAGTATTACCTGACGCCCCATGTAGAAACTTCCATACCATGAAGATTTGATTCACTCACCTTTATTTAAAATATTATATAAAGGGCTGACAACATGGCCCAGAAGTTAATAATGCTTTCTGCTCTAGAGGAACCTGGGATTATTCTCTGCATACAAACAATGGCTCTATCAACATTACCTAACTCTAATTCCTGTAGACCCTAGGCTTTCTTCTAATCTCCTTTAGGCATGTGGTGCATAAAAACTTATGTAAACTCACACGTATGCATAATATGATAAACCTTAAAAGGAAAAGACCATACAAAACTCTTTTGAGCTGTATGTGTAAAGCACATAAGAACTGTAAATAGATTTAGTATTTTGGCTTGTGTCCCATTCCCAAGATATCCATTTATGTATATGGAAGAATATGGAAAAGCTTCAACATCCTGTAGTTTGAAATCCAAAACCCTCCTAGTTAGAAGCGTTGTGGATCAAAGAGATTCAACATATACCATTCTTTTTTTCTTTTTTCCTCTTGTGACAAGAGACCCGACCAGCATTGGACACCAACATGGCCAAATGCCTCCCAAGCCACATTGGGAGTTTAGAGCTACTTCTCCTATTTTTGTCCTTTGGTTATTTTCCCTCCTGTAATTTGGAAATAAATTTATTTCTTGTTGAACCTCAAAGGAAAATCTATTGTAGTGTCCCTCCCCAGTGTTGAGTGGCTATAGGCACTGGGATAGGCGCAGGGTCCTGGTAGGCTGTACCATCTCCATAGGTCACTAGCTTTAGTGTGTACTTCGTCCTTCCAGGTGTGATTGGAGGAACTCCCGTTTTCATCCAAGTAATACTCATATTCTTGATATCATGTGTATGCTACAGAATTATATCTTAAAAGATAACACATCTCATAGGAAGAAAGAAAGCATGGCTTAACTGATACACTCTATGTTTTTTTTTTTCCCCTTTGGCTATGATGTTTCACTTTTCATAAGTAAAGTGAGGGATAAGACATGCTGCACTGGATGGTTTTGTGTGTCACCTTGACACAAGCTAGAGTCATCAGAGAGGAAGAAGCCTCAGCGGAGGAAATGCCTCATTGAGTTCCAACTGTAATGCATTTTCTCAATTAGTGATCAATGGGGGAGGGCCCAGCCCATGGTGGGTGGTGCCATCCCTGAGCTGCTGGTTCTAGGTTCTATAAGAAGGTGAGTTGAGCAAGCCAATAAGCAGCACCCCTCTATGGCCTCTGCATCTGCTCCTGCCTCCAGGACCCTACCCTGTTTAATTTCTGTCTTGACTACCTTCAGTGATGAACAGCAGTGCTGAAGTGTAAGCCAGATAAACCCTTTCCTCCCCAATTTGTTATTTGGTCATGGTGTTTCCTCGCAACAATAAAAACCTTAACTAAGACTATAATTGAAAGTATTTTTGTGTCCCGCCCAGTCCTCAGCCACTCAGACCCAAGTAAACACACAGAGGCTTATATTAATTAAAACTGCTTGGCCATTAGCTCAGGCTTTCTACTCACCAGCTCTTACATTTAAACTTAGCCCGTTTCTGTTAATCTATATGTCACCATGTCTTCCGTGGCTTTACCTGTGTGCCATTACATGCTGTTTCCTTGATGGCAGGCTGGCGTCTCCTGACTTACTTTTCTCTTCTCAGAATTTTCCTCTCTGCTTATCTTGCCTATACTTCTTGCCTGGCTACTGGCCAATCAGCATTTTATTTATCAACCAATCAGAGCAACACATATTCATAGCATACAAAAAGACTTCCCCTTCTACCTGCTTCTACTTCTTCCCATTCTACCTGCTGCTAATGAAAGGCAAGAAGGACTCTGCCAAATGGAACATTTTCAAACAGAAAATCAAAGCATCAAAATGCCATTATGAGGATAGTTAATCCCTTTAGACTGAAACATATTGGAAGGCAGAAAATGACTACTTAGGAAAATATAAAACCTATCTTCTCCTCATGAGGAAGTGCTATATTCACATTATTGTGACATATTTACAAGGCAAGCATTGGTTCTAAATGCAAAGCTGTTTTCTGAGTGACTACTGTGTACTGACTAGTTTTCTAGTATTTCAAGAAGGGATATTTTATTGACTCTTCATGGCACCCCATGCTATGCAGGTGACCTAGAGAAACTGAAATAAAACAAAGATTTTTCATGTATTGCCTGTCACCCTGAGCTGGTAGTGAGGGTAACAGAAGCTGGGGTCTAGAGGAAGTCTCAGCTGAAATTAAAGATTGAAGGCAGAGATGACACCATGACACAAAGTGTCTGGCTTTGCTACTTCAAAAGGCTTTTAAAGGCTTTTAAAACCAACTATCTAAGATCATAGAAAAAATGTATAAATTACAGTTATGGAAAAAAGTTCTTTGATTTTGTTAAAAGAGGATGAGGAATGAAAAATGAGTACTTTCAAAATGTGGACTCCACTAGAAAAATGTATAAATATATGAATATGCAATTAGCTCTGCAGAACATCCTTAAAAGCAAAATCCATTGTATTGCAAAGGAGAATCAGATATATTGTAACAAAGCAATAAAAACAGTTCTGGGTTGGATGAATTATGAATCACTGTGCAATGTTTGGAGGAACTGTATTGATCCTTGTTCAAGAATTAGTAATATGCATTATGTGTAAACAAATTAAGTAATGTGTGAAGATCAAATGAATCTGGACATGTGTGACTTATGAAAAGATATTGAGGCAGTAAAATAAGTAAAGTCATCTTAATACCCTTAATGAAATGTGAAACACATAATGTGATTAAACATTGCAACACCACTTTGTTTTTCAAGTTGTTCTGACTTACCTTTAAAATAATCAATAAATTTAATCCTCTCTCTCTCTCTCTCTCTCTCTCTCTCTCTCTCTCTCTCTCTCTCTCTCTCTCTCTCTCTCTCTCTCTCTCTCGTGTGTGTGTGTGTGTGTGTGTGTGTGTGTGTGTGTGTGTGTGTGTG
>CABHPR010135016.1:8895-26601 GCA_902168415.1 Peromyscus melanophrys
TGTGTGTGTGTGTGTGTGTGTGTGTGTGTGTGTGTGTGTGTGTGTGTATTAGCCTGCACAAGGGACTTTACCAGAAGCTATGGGTTGCCAAATAGGAAGTTTGGTGCCGGGTATAGGATACCACTTCACAAGCTGTTGATCAGAAGTGTCCCAGAGACCCCCTAAACAATATAAGCTATTGCCATTGTTCTTGGTTGCCCACCAGACCTTGATGGTAAGACCCTTGCTGAAGACACCACACACTTTAGCCAAAGGACATAGAAAGGTCAAGTTGGAAATAACCATGAAGCTTCCTCTTCCCTGCTGGGTAGCTTTCCCAGCACCAAAAGGTGCTGTGTAGGCTGTTTGGGAGGAAAGGTCATCAATAGTCTTATCCAGCTGTGAACCCTGCAGATTACTATAATGACCAGTGTGACAAGATACAACCATTGTGTACAATAGCAGCAGGAATGTTGTAGGGTTAACCAATCACTTTCTGATTGAATTTAAGGCCTGCTTCACATGCCTAGTACTGTAAATCTGGACAAGAACTTGTGGCTGGGAGCATGCAGGCCCCAGGGATGAGCTTAATACTAGACATAGTATCAAACTGGCCCTGAAATTGATCTCTCCACCCATGGTTTAGTGCAACTCTCAGTCATCATCAGAGACGCTTCTTTGTGCAGTGGTCAGTGGTTGGCGCAGAAATTCACAACTGGTCAAAGTGCAGAGAATACGTGTCAGTAGAGTACTCAGCCATAAATGGGACATCTATGGCAGCCCACCCTAAGCCCTTGTCCAAGGCTCAGGAACCATTGTGAAAGAGAGAGCTGGAAGACTGGAAGAACCAGAGGTCAGTGTGGAGCAGAACAAAACAACGTCTTCTGGACATGACAGAACCACGGTACTTGCTAACTCATGGCAGATACAGTTTGCACATAATCGTCTCAATAGCAAGGCAGTCAGCACTCTGTCAGTAAGAGAGAAGGAGTTCATGAACTCCTACCCCAAATTGAGGTATTATGGACAGGCGATGGCTTCTAGATAAGGGAAAGTCAGTCTTCTTTATGAGTGTGGTGACTGGTAGTTTGACCATGTTCCACTGGATAGCCATACACCCAGGAGTATATGGGCACCACAAATTAAAGTGGATGGGTTATTTTAGAGAGAGGGAGAGAGAGAGAGCGAACACAAATTTTGAGAGGGTAGGAGGGTAGAGGTGGGTCTTGGAGGAGTTAGAGGAAGGAGTAGGGTGAGTATGATCAAAATACATTGCATAAAATTCTTAAGAAACTATTAATTAAAATATTTTTAAAAATAAATAATTGTAAAAAAAGAAATAACCAATCTGTCTAGAACTGGGGGTGTGGCTCTTTGGTAGGGTTCTTTCCCTTCACATGTACAAAACCATGTTCTATCCCTAGCACTGCAAAAAAAGAAAAAGAAAAACAACTATAATTAATCTGCCCAATATAGAAACCAAATGTCATAGTAAGTGCTAAAAAAAATAAAGTAGGATTTTCTGAAAAGAAAATGAATTCATTTCTCTAAAGCAGGAAAGTAAGTTTATATTTTCTTTTGGAAATAAGGCCATCATTGAGAGATCAGAAAGGGAACAGGTCCCTGTCAGGGAATTTCCACAATATAAGCCTGGTCCAGAATGTTTTCCAAAAAAGAAAACAGTGGCCCCTTTCTGGGGAAATTCTGAGCAGCAGAACAATGTAACCTCTAAGGTCAAGCTCTGCCCAGAATTAAACATTGACCAGTCAAGACTGCCTTCATTTGCATAACGGGAATTCCATAGTGTATCAGCCTAACCAAAAAGGAGATGTAGCTCCCAAATAAAACCCACCACACCCAAGTCCAGGGCAGGCATTTATTCTGCTATTTTCCTGCCTGCTCCTACCTTGCAGTGTACTAAGTTTGCCTTTTCTACTCTGACGTGGGTGAATTCATTTACTGCTCTAGTCCCTACCCTATTTATTGTGTGTTAGATTTAAGATAATAGTACTACCATACATTAAGCAACAATGACACTTGTTGACTTTTCTTTTGACACAACTCTTCTGGTAAAACCATTTGAGAGCTAGATGTATACTCCAGTACTCCTAGATACTTAAGAAGTAGAGGCTAGAGGAGCAAAAGTTTCAAGGCCAGCCATGGCGACACAGCCCGACCTTGTCTCAACATAAAATAAAAGTAAAAAAAAATCGAAAGGTCCAAGGATGGAGTTCAATGGTAAAGTGCTCGTCTAGCATATGTATTCTCTTCTGGTTTCAGTTCCCAGCACAAGAAAATACTGTGTAACTCTTCTTCAGTCACAGCTGACCTTCATGCACAACCATAAATAACTCTACCAGATTCTTATTCCAGCTTTGCCAGTGGCTTCAGCCATTCCCCAGCATCATCACCCGCTTTTATGAATGCCTTCACATTAGCAAGCTTGGCAGTTTCAGTCTAAAAACTCTTTACATCTCAACATTACATTTTACAACATCCACATTCAACAACACAGTTACTTCCCAAGCTCCTTTGCTCGACTATGAACTCTTTAATGGAAACTATTCAGCTTACTTATCTAGTACCATCAATGACTGCCATAAAATAGGTACCAATTAACATTAGCTGAATGTGATTGATAGCTTTTCATTTAAAATCTTCATCTTCAAATGCTGACTAGCAAAAAGCCTGGCATGATGTTTGATTGAGGACAGATTTTATTAGGTAATCAGTTTCTTACTATAATTTCAAAATGCTCTGCTGACTTTTGCTTACATATCCAATTTATGAGTTTTTGCACAATAAATATTTGAACTGTAAAAACTCACTAATGCTAATTACTGACATCCTTAGTGGAGGATCTATGAGTTATTCATCTACCTCCAATGACTGCCATAAAGTAGGTAGCAATTTATAGTCATTGAATTGAATGTTGTTTTGTTTAAGATCGTCATCTTCAATATTACTAGAACCACATCAAAAGTAACAGCACATTTAGATCATTAGCAAGATCAGAAAGAACATACAGATGCGACTTTGGGTACTTGTAGAATGCTTTGTGTTATTTGGGCTAATGAGTTGATATTCAAGTAAAACAGAAAATATTTATAACCTTTACATGAAAATTTTCAGTGACTAGATAGCTATTCCTCTCCCTCTCTCCCTCCCTCCCATTCTGTCCCTCTGTCCCTCTCTCCTCCTCTTCCTCTCTCCCCCTCTCCCTCTCTTCCTTTCTGGGATTGCCCAGCCTTTGGCTTGTTTGCTGACACCTGCCTCTTCAGGAGGCAGCCTTCAATGCTGAGTTCTCAAACAGCAAAGTCTGTAGTCTCATTCAGAAGGACCCCTCTAAGCAAGTTTAGGAAGATGCAAGATAATGATTCCTTCTCATTCCCCTAGAATTTGAACACACAAATGTAAAAAACCCATTAACTCTGTTTCTCAAAAACAAGAAAAGCAAAATGTCAGGAAAAGTGAGATCAACTCCAATGCAGCTTCAATTAATAAAAGAGCTTCGTCCCTTCACTGTTTGTTCTGGGAACTTTTCAATCACTTAGCATTGGCAAAGCTTCAGAACAAAGACAGTAATTACCAAATAAAAATTGCCTTCAGTGCATTGTCTGTGTTCACAGTTTGGCATGAACAGATTTATGATCCTTTCATTCCAATAGGAACTACCAGTCTGCCTTTCACTTCAAATAGCCTATTCATCTCAGCATAGAAACAGCTAAAATACACCAGCAGAATATGCTGCCTCTGCAGCCAGGGCTGCAGACAGCAGGAGTCAGCTTCTTCCAGCAGCCCCAAATATAACTGGCTTTAAGGAACTACAAAACAAAGGCTCGACAAAGCACTTACATCATTTCTGAAAAACAGCAATTATTTAGTTCCAGTTCCTTTGACTACTCTGCATCTTTATCCAAAATTAAATTAATTCTGTTGTGTACAAAATAGCCAAAATGCAGATTACTGTGGGCGATTTGGGCTTAAATAATGATCTGTGGCTGCTATTCAGATACATAGATTGATCCTTTCTAGTCCTTGGGGGGCAATGTCAGAGGGGGCTGGTTTTTTGGCTTCATGAAGCTAAACAAAGCATAAAGACACACTTGAACAGAAACAAGCAAATTGGTGGCAGTTCACTTGACTATCAGCAAAACATCTTATGCTGCCCTTAGTCCTATACTTGAAATAAATGTGTATGCTCGTGGAATCATAAAATAACATTCATAGAGGGTAGATTCATAAAAAGAAGTCTCTAGAAAATATAGACCCTCATAGAAAACTACGGACACATGGATACATACATGTTAAAACATATGAACCAATTCCCAACTCGACAGTTTTCAGCCACAATGTTCTCATTGATGTGTATCTTACCTTGTTTTCATAGCAATGAGGGACCTGCAAATGGCCCTGTTGGCTTGTTGCCGTCAGTGTATAAAAACTGCCCTCCTTGGTCTATCCCAAGTAAACACTCACTTTAACTATTCAGTTAACAGGGTAGTGTGACTATAACAGAGTGGCATTCTGAAAAGGCACTTTTAAAACTTGAGGAGCCTTATCTTCATGCCTGTAGCTAAGCCTATGTATGACAACATGTAACTCTCTTGACCTTATGAAATCTCAGGATGCCTTTTCTTACTTTTTTATTTTTTATACATATTTAATTTTGTGTGTGTGGATGGTTTGCCTGCATGTATGTCTGTGTACCATGTGTGTGCCTGGTGCCCATGGAGGCCAGAAGAGAGTGACACATCCCTTGGAACTGGAGTTATAGATGGTTGTGAGCTGCCCTATTGGTGTTGGGAATTGAACCTGAGTCCTCTGGAAGAGCAGCAAGTGCTCTTTAACCACACAGCCATCTCTCTAGGTCCAGGGTACCTTTTAAAAATTTATTAAATATTTTAGTCAGTGGAAGAGATTGAATCTTGGGCTTCACACATATGAGGCAAACTCTCTGCCATGAGCCATATTCCCAGCCTGTTTTTTAAGCATTTTGGCAACAGAGTCTCACTAAGGTGCCCAAGCTGTCTTGAAGTCACTCTGTAACCCAAGCAGGCTATGAACTTGTCATCTTCCTGCCTCCTCCTTTGTAGATGAAATTAGAACCTACATGACCAGGCCCAACAAGGATGCTATTTTTATTTTCATTTGTTTGCTGAGACAGGGTCTCATATATTCCAGGCTTGCTTCAAATCAGCAATGTGGTCAAGAACAACCTTGAAATTCTTATCTTCCTGCCTCTCCATTTTCAAAGGCTGGGATTACAGGCTTGTATCACCACACCGGGTTTTATGTAGTGTTCATAATCAGATTCAGGGCTTTGTGCATGCTAGGCAAGCCTTCCACTAACTGAGCCATATCCCTGTCTCCATTAGTTTGTTTTGTTTCATTGATTGGTTTTTGGGGGTTTTGAGATAAAGTCTCACACTAAAGCACAGACTAGCTTGGAACTCACTATACTAGAGCCCAAACTAACTTCAAACTTACAGCAATCCTTCTGCCTCAGTCTCCGAGATGCTGAGATTAGAGGTGGGAGTCCCATGCCCAGCTAGGATGCTATTTTTTAAATGCAGTGTAGAGAACTGTTCTTGATTATCTCTCTCATCACACTCTTCATAGAGAGATGATTTGATGAGCCAGTCAGCTACAGCTGGATGGGCTTCTTAGCAATACTCTGACCTGCTTGAAGAATGAAGCCTTCAAGAATCCCCACAGTAAGTGAATCTGTTGCCCAGGAACACATAGCTTAACCCCAGGGCTTTTCTCTTTTACTGAAACACTAAACAACTTCTGTACTCAGTGTTTCTCAAGCACATGGGAGTAAGCACTAGACTAGTGTGTCTCCAAGCTTGCTTCCATAGCTAACATTCTGTAACGAAATCTAGGTTCAGATGCCACTTTGTGAACTGATAACCATAAGTCTCCATCAGCCAATTGCTAAAGAGTTTGAGAATTTTTCAAAGTCAGGGCATTTTTTTTTCATAAAAGTCCTTTCCCTCCCCTTTCTTCATCTTCCATGTGCATGAATTGTCTACATCCCCAGGCATCAGGCCGATGTCTCCAGTCATACAACTCTACATTCTGCCAAGCGTGTCATTGGTTGGAGGTCCCCTGGTAGATGTTGTTCATACAGCACCACCACTCTCACCTCAAAGTGAGTAAGAGATAATTGTTTTAGAACCAAATATGAGTGACTGTGACTCAAGAACCCAGATTCATGGCACCCAAAATGCCATGTTCCAATATGGGAACAGTTGCATCAAGTTTTTACAGTAACAAAACAAAAGAAAGTCATAAGTTAAGACATTTTAAAATACATTGTGGGGCTAGAGAAAGGTCCTCATGGTTAAGAGTATGTACTGCTCTTGCAGAGGACCGGAGTTCAGTTCCCAGAACACATGTCTGGCAGCTCACTACCACCTGTAACTCCACTTCTAGGGAATCTGATGCTCTCCTTCATGGAAACCTACACACACACACACACACACACACACACACACACACACACACACACGCCAGGTAGATGGGTTCCAGTAAATTGGGGGAACCTCTGCTATAGGCTTTAGATGCTATCTGATGACATTCTTAGCCTTTGGGTTAATGGAAGCTAGTAGTCTACGTTCCAAAAAGATTTCACATAGTAGTCACAGGATGGTTAAGT
This sequence comes from Peromyscus melanophrys, assembly GCA_902168415.1. Taxonomy (NCBI): domain Eukaryota; kingdom Metazoa; phylum Chordata; class Mammalia; order Rodentia; family Cricetidae; genus Peromyscus; species Peromyscus melanophrys. The sequence continues at coordinate 15,539 of CABHPR010135016.1, forward strand.
CAAACACAGAGATAGGCAATGAACAGCTATTAAAGGGGGCTAAAGATAGCCCAAGTTAATCTGGCTCCAGATTTGCAACATTCTAACTATTCACAATCATTAAAATTCCAATCAACCAATCAGCTTTATAGAATCTTTACTTGGGGTGAGGCTTCTTTCTGGGACCTTCGATTCACAATGCAGATTAAGGGTCAGTTCTGGGGAATTGGCCTATAAATATAAAGCAACAATATTCTGCCCTAATTCCCATCTTTGCAAATCAAGCTTCTAAAACATCTTCATCACTGCTACAATCTCCTGTGTTACTTGCCTTATGCAAACTTTGCCTGTCTGTCTGCTTTAAATGCCAGTTGTTCACATTTTACTCTCTCCAGCTTCTCTTACTGGCACACCCAGAGAAGAGTTATCACCGACCATCAATAGAATAGCCGTTTCCATATCTAAGGCCTGATTTCTTCCTCTGCATTCTGTTTTTACATTTCATTTACATTTCTTTTTTCTAGAATTCCTCTATCCTAACTTTCAATGGCTTTGATTACTCTGCTCTGGACTCACTCCAAGTGAACTAAAGTTCCCAGTTTGAATACAGTGCTTCCATGGAGATCAGACGAATAGAGCATTGGCTCTTAAATCTGGCTGAACATCAGAATCATACTTTTTAAACTAGGGATTACTAAATCCCACACAGCCATGTGATAAACATTGCATTTTCTTAGACTTTCTGTTCTTAAGTAACAGGATTTCATTGGGCCAAAGAACAACTTTGGCCTACTTCCTCATGAGGTTTGTGTCAAGGAACAGCCAGCCACAAGGGCTCTCTCTCAAATATTAACTTTGCTTTGTTAGAGAAGCTATCAGGAAAGCCATCATACTACAAAAACTTTATTGATTTTCATTCTAATGGATTCCTTCCAAAATTCCAGGCCCCTCTCAGCTTTTATGCTACTGGGAGACCTTTCCAGTCTGACACAACTCCACCAACAGCTCTCACAGTTCACACATTCTGAAGGGGTTGTGCACACTAATAGCTTTGCTAGCATCCTCCGTGAGCTTTTAGGTTGTGGAGTCCTTCATTCTTCCTCCTACTGGAACTAAATCAATTTCAGTTAGAATTAACATTTGGAACAAGTGCTCGCTATATACCTCTGTGTGAATTTCCCACTAATCAGTAGCCACAGTGGAGGGCCCTTCAACTTTGTGGATACTTGGAACCTGCTTGCCTCCACCACACATGTATTATACAATAGCTGCCTTTGTGATGAAAAAAAAATTGTTTTCCTGAGTGACATTTGGAACAGTCTGAAGGCAGAGGTTATGCCTGAAATATGTTTACATTTCCTTTAGGAAATGGTCTTTAGTGAGTATACCTTCAAAATGCAAAACACAAATGCGATTAACTAATTGACTGACTTACAGATAAGGAAGTTGAGGCCCAGGACATTAGAGTGACTCATGAGAAGAAAAATAGGTAACTAAGTGAGGTTGTGGACTAGCATAGGTCCTGGGCTCTTTTTTGCTTGCTCCACCAGGGTGGGTAAATGGCCAGCAACACAAAGTAAAAGCCCCTCCCCCATTGAAATCTTGAAAGGTGTGTTTTGGGAAGGTTGGAATGTCCCAGCCAAGGAAAAGAGAGGAGTGGCACCATCAGTAAGCTGAGGACTAACTCTGCTTTTCTGAGTCAGGCATGATCTCAGTGACCAAGCACTTACGCAGACAGGGGTACATCGACACTGGGGGGAGTCATAGCGTTTGGATAAATTAGGTGATCGAGTACTTTTTGGCGCAAGCTACTGCAAGTCCAAATGCTTGGCCTCACCCCAGTCACAGATATCACATTAAGAATTAGCAGTATAAGCCTTCTTGTGGTGTCCTTGACCCCTCTGGCTCACACAATCAACTAACCTGGGCTCATAGAGGCTCCCAGAGACTGAACCGACAACCAGGGAGCCTGCGTGAGACTGACCTAAGCCCTCTGCATATATGTTACAATTGTGTAACTTGGTCCTCTTTTGGGACTCCTAACAGTGGGAACAAGAGTTGTCTCCGACTCTTTTACTGGCTTTTGGGACCCTACTTCTCATACTGTGTCACCTTGCCTAGCCTTAATACATGGGGAGGTGCTTAGTCTTACTGTAACTTGATATGCCATGTTTTATTTACACTCATAAAAGACCCTGCCCTTTCCTGGATACAGAGAGAAGAGTAGGTGACTGGGGGAAGGCGAGAATGGGGGCAAGGGACTAGAAGGGGAGGATTGGGGGGGAGGCTGTGGCTGGGATGTAAAATAAATAGATGAATAAAGAAAAGAATTAGCTGTAACCAGTAGTGGTGGCGCATCCCTTTAATTCCAGCACTCAGGAGGCAGAAGCAGGCAGATCTGTGAGTTCGAGGCCAGCCTGGTCTACAGAATGAATTCCAGGACAACCAGGGCTGCACAGAGAAACCCTGTCTCAGAAAAAAAAAAGAAGAAGAATTAACAGTAAATAGTAACAAGGAAGATTTCCATTCCATTGGCTGCACTTGACAACAAGACGTCATCAGAAGGTTTCTCCTGCAAACTGATGTCCATCTCGTTCTTATTTGCTGTCCTTGAATCCAAGTGCACCTTGGAGCATCTCAGTGTTATTGCTGCCACTGCTGTTTCTATCACTGGTGGATGCTGGGACTCTAAGCCCCCAACCAGGCTTTCATCCAGCTAAATTAGCCCAGAGTTAGATGTAAGAGAAATACTCAACGAGGAAGGGGCTACAAGCACAGCCACAACTCAGTTCCAGTGAACTCAGGTACTATGGAACATAAAAGGCTATTTATTAGCCAAATTTCAGGAGGAAGAAAACAAAACTGACCAAATCTGTAAGTTTGTTCTTTGGAGATGGCTCCCAAAGCCATGATAACCTTCCTCACTCCAAAGCAATACTTGGGGCATGGTATGGTGGGGGAAGGTTGGGGATTCAGAGGCCCTGCTTAAAGCAAGTGTGACTTCTTTGGTCTCATGTGCCTACAAAACTCTTCAAGCTCAATTGCAAATGAGTCAGCAGAGTGTTCTGGAACAACCAAGGAGAGGATGTTTCCTTTAGGAGACTATTTATTTGGTTGCTACATAATACTCTAGGTTAATTAGGAGCAAGAATGAGAGAAGCTATTTGGAAAAAGTGATAGCAGCTTGAAAGCCTCACCCACCCCTGAGCTAATGCAGGAAGAAGCATTCCAGCTCTGTGCGATTCATTATTTTGAGGAGGTGTAAGAAAGTGACATCAACCAAATATTATTACAAAATCTTTGATCGTATTGGCCCAGATATCAGTCTCATAAAGTCAAGATTACAGAAAAAAAAGAATTGGCTCAACATTTGAATCAACCCTTCATATTTCAAAGTATCATTTATGTCCAGTGTGGCTCCAGAATGTTATGTGTATCAAGAGCAAACTCTTGCCAACATACAAATTAACATGGCTTAGAAACATCTTTTCTCATTTTCTGAATCTATCAACACATGGCAAAATGACAAGGGTGGGGGGTAAATCCTTTCAATATGCTCAGGAAACTGGGTTTATAGTGATGCCTATAGTGATTCCTTAAGAAACCTCGGTCTCAAAGAGAAAAAGATTGGAGCAGAGAGGAAGGGAGCCTTTGCTTTTGGAAATCTACCTGTCTTCATACAACAAACTTAATGCTGCTCCTGAGACTATTTCATCTCTCTTCTTGGTCATCAGTTGCCTCAATTATATTAGTCCTTTCCCTTCAGTATTTATACATCCTCCCATATTCAACACCACCTTAACCTTATTTCATCTGTTCTGCTTCCTCCAAACTGTTCTGAAGCACTTTCCAGACTTTATGTTCTTTTATCCACAAATAGTTCATTATATATGTCTGAAAAACAATAGTCTTTTTTTTTTAAATCCAATCAGGCTGGGAATACAGTTGAGTGGTAACATGTTTCCTTCATATGTATGAGGCCCTGAGTTCCAGCCTGTCCTAGTTAGAGTTTCTATGGCTGTGAAGAGACACCATGACCACAGCAACTCTTAATAAGGAAACACTCAATTGGGGCTGGCTTTCAGTTCAGAGGTTTAGTCCATAATGGGCATGGTGGGAAACACGGTGGTGTGCAGGCAGACATGATGCTGGAGAACAGGCAGCAGGAAGAAAAAGACATTGGGCTTGGCCTGAGCTTCTGAAACCTAAAAGCCCACCCCCAGTGTCACTTCCTTCAACAAGGCCACATCTACTCCAACAAGGCCACACCTCCGAAAAGCGCCACTCCCTATGAGCCTATGGGGACATTTTCATTCAAATCACCATATATGTCCAGTACCAGATATGTGTATAAATGTACAAATATGTATATATTTTATACATACATACAGAAAACCATAATGTAGTTATTAAAACTAAAATATTAGCATTTTTATCAAAGTCCACTTACTGACTCTATATTTCTCACTAGAAAACATAGTATAAACTAGCCAGGTAGAAAAAAAAAAGATTGCTTGGTCCTTTACTTTGGCCACTTGTGTGCCATGTATCGCATGCCCTCATAAGGAGGGTGTGCCTATCCCTGTTCTCTCACTAGATATTGCATGGCATCTGGACATGAGAAAAAAGCAGAAATGGTATTCCTCTTCAATGCTGTGCTGGAAGCACTGAACCTAGAGGCTGCATTCACACAAGGATGTTTTGGGGTTACTTATTTGGTTTATAAGAAATATACTGATAACCTTCATTGTGAAGGCTTACAACAACAGATCATTCCTTCAACATTGACTCCGCGCGTGCAAGGGCAGGGAATGCTGTGGATGAAACAGATTTTCTAGAAATGTCTTAGCTTCATTGGACAAGAAAGCAGACTGTCTCAGGAAAACTATGCCAGAGGTGTGCACACCTCCCTAGCCCAACACTTTCTTCTATTATTGGCCCTAATTGAGTCTTAAAAAAAAAAATAGCTCACAGGCCACGTGCTGACCAGGATAGCTAAGAATGAGCATCCAAACTGAACTGTAAACTTATTGAAAACACTATGATTCTTTTTTTTTTTTTTTGGTTTTTTGAGACAGGGTTTCTCTCTGTAGCTTTGAATGTTTCCCAGAACTCACTCTGTAGCCCAGGCTGGCCTCGAACTCACAGAGATCCACCTGGCTCTGCCTCCCGAATGCTGGGATTAAAGGCATGTGCCACCACCGCCCGGCTGAAAACACTATGACTCTTAAAATTTATTTCCACAACTCCATTGCACCATACTCAAGAAGGAACTCTGTAGATGACAAATGTTGTATAAAAACATCAAAAGGATGTGCATATGTGGAACTTAAACCAAAGAAATAACTTAAAGGCTCTTGCATGTGTTTTATGTGTGGTGGTTCTGTTTGCTCTTTAGAGAGTTTGAAAAACTGCACCAGGAACTTGCAGGTTACATTCTCAGAAGAGCACTGAAGGAGAAGGGGAAGACCCCAGTTTCCAAGACACTCAACAAACTTAGATCCAAACTGGATTATCTGGTAGAACAAGCAATCCTCTAGCCTTCTGCCAGCCCACGACTTCCAGCTGGCGCTAGAATTTAGCCAAAGTAAAAGATTATCCAACAGTTAAGAGTACTGCTTGTTCTTCCAGAGGACCCGGATTCAATTCCCAGTGCCCACATGGCAGCTCACAGCCATCTTAACTCCAGCTGCAGGGGATCCAAAGCCCTCTTCTGGCCTCCAGAGGCACAAGCCAACAAGTACTGTACATACACACATTCAGGCAAAACACCCATACACATAAAATAAAATAAAATAAAATAAAATAAAATAAAATAAAATAAAAACGAAGGGCAACCTGAGCACCTGCAATCCCATGCCTTTGAGATCTCCTTTACAGAGAACAAGACCATCCAGATTTTCCCCTGGGCATGGCAGCAGCATAAGCAATCGATTCCAAATACAGTTGGGCTCTTCAGCCTTGGCACCACTGCCCTATGCCCTGTAGGTTGTCTGCACTGTCCCTGGCTTCTATCCATTGGATTGTGGGAACATTCTCTCTCCACAAGGTATGAAAACAAACACATCTCCAGACATCGTCAAATGATCTCCCTCTAGTGTGGGGCATGACAAAATGAACCCTAGCTAATCACCACTGAAATACAGTGCTGTTAACTGTGTGAAACATAAGATGGCGAATGAATATAAACATAGAGTAAATTAGGTGCAAGTCTTCAAGGAAACCACTGTCATCTCACTGTCATCGTGCCATCATTACCAGAAATTTTTTTAAAAAAACGCAAAAATAATAACTACACATTAAATAATAAATGAAAGCTACCTTCATATTGAAATTGTCCCTGAGGACTTGAATCATTTATGTGTCAATTCCATCCCTTCACCTGTAATCTGACTGAGAGAAAAAGAGACTGTCCACAGTGTATTCTGTGGTTTACTGATGAGAATGCTCCCTAGCTTGGGGCTATTGTTGTCATGCTCCAGCTCTCAGCTGGCAGTCTCTGTCAACCACTCCCTCAAATCCTCACATTGTCTCAACTTGTGTTTGGAACTATAGGAAGTGAGTCTCAGAGCCAAAAGTAAGGCAGTCTCACCAGAGGAGTAGAATGCAGGCCCAGACCCTTGAGACCAGTCAACTTGAATGTCTGTGGCTTCAAGTGCTCATAAGCATAGAGAAGAAGAGGTTTTTAAATGATATTCAACTCACCAGAGGCCTGGTCATGTTTTTTATTGCTAGAGATTGTAAAGAAGCCAAACTGAATTCAAGAGTGCTGTAGAAATGCAGTTATGAGCCTGCACTGTTGTGTGAATATTGAAGACAATGAAGTTATATGTGTGTGTGCATGTAAAATGGTCATTATGTGCATGCATACACATGCATATGCATATGGAGTATCAATTAATCTCTGTAAGTACCTAAGGCGATGGCAGTGACGGGGGTAGTTTAAAAACATTAACTACAAATTGAAGCCGAGACGCTGATCAGAGAAAAATGATCTGTAATCCTGAGAAAGAACCATCTGTCGTGGCTGGAGGCTCAAGCAGAGAAGAGTTAAGCAGAGAGGCCTCAGGAACAGATGGAGTGGCTTGAACCCCCACACAGAGCAGAGGGTACAACAGCTGGGACAGATTCATCCAGATGGATGACTATGACGTCATATTTCAGATTATACCCAAGTGAGTGGCTGAAAGCTCCAAGGAAGTCCAGGCCAACATGGAGGCACTTCACAGATGGTGTCCACCTCAGAATTCCATGAGGATGAAAATACAGCCCCACTATGCCTTGCTGACCTTTCTAGAATGAGTAGGAGGAAGGATGGAGCCTCTCTATCCCTTCTTTACTCTTTGTTTCTGGACTAAATACACAGAAATAAGGAGAGAAATTGAGACTATTGGCTTACATCTTTATTCTGTTCTATTGTTTGCTCTCTAAATTACATGATGAAGGAAATCATTCAGAATTTTCATGCATAAATCCAACAAAGTGATTTCACAGTCCAAGATTCGGGAAAAGGGAGTGCTCTGAAGGTTAATTTAATCCAATCTTCCTTCTAGTAATCCCGCACGAACTTCAAACAGCACATCAGAAGCTGGTGCTCCTTTTAAATAAGAAACCCTAGTGCCTAGTTCAGGTAAGCCATGGAGTCTTGTAACACACACCTTTAATCTTAGTACCAACCATAGAGACCTGGAGGTCTGTACAGACAGGCAGTAACAAGGAAGTGAGGTAGCTTGGCTAAGAGCCAATGAAAGGGCAGAACAGCAAGGCAATAAAAGCCTGGGTAGACAGGAAGTAGCTCTCTTGGGAAGCCATGGCAGCATGGTGAGTTAAGGCTAGGTGGTGGTTCTCCCTATTTCCCTGATCTCTATGGCTTGCACCCCTATATTTGGCTCTGTGTTTCTTACTTAATAAGACCATTTAGAAATTCGTCTACAGAATTCTATTCATAGCTTCCTTTTAGAAAACTGGAGTCTGGGTCTGGTTATGTAGCTCAGTTGATAGAGCACTTGTCTAACATGCACCAAGCCCTAGATTCAGTCCTCTTCTGGCTAAAGTTTCTGTGGCATCTCTAAGAGAACTTGAGCCATCTTAAAAATGACAGATATTTTCCTGCATGTTTTCAGAGGCTCTATGATTTTAACATTTATATGTAGGTCAATTATTCATCTTAAATTAACTATTTGCATGTGATATGAGATAAGTGTCAACGTTTTCTTTTTTATGTACATCCAGGAACTGGGACTATAGCTCAGTTGGTAGTACGTTTGCGCAGCAGGTATTAAGCCCTGACTCAGTTCCCAGCACTGCACAAACTGGGAGTAGTGGTATACACCTTTAATCCCTGCACTAGAGACATAAAGGCAGGAGGATCAGAAGTTCAAAGTCATCCCAAACGACATCGAGTTCAAGGCCAGTCAGTCTATGCTACATGAGCTCCTGTCTCAAAACAAATCTGTTCGTATTATTTTTCTGTCTACAAGTATTGTATGACTAACTATTCTCAAAGGTTTTCAGATGTTGGATATTTTCCTTTTTCTTTTTGTTTTACCCTGACAGAGGACAAATGAAAATTATCGGGGCAATACAATCTTACATATGTAGCCAGATTTTAACAAAACTTTATTTTTTTTTTGAGGAAAATCACATCAGCACAGTGAGTCATGGTGCCTCATTCCAAGATGTGGTGTAGATTACAGAGGCAAAGCCATGTATAGTTACTTTTCTGCTGAGTAGAACACATCACCTCTCATAAAAGGATATGTGTTGGTATTAATATAAATGTTTTCTCTTCGATAAATGAAGATATTAAGAGAAGCCAGGTGACAGTATACTGTACTATTTTTTATAATTCCTCTGGGTCTTTCATAGCAGAGACAAACCGTTTGGTTATTTTTGAGGCACACATTCTATTCAACCAGTATATTAATCAGGAATTGTGGTTTTTGCCTTGGATAAACTTTAGTATGAGTTGTTTGCTGTTGTGGAAAATCCTAACACCACTAGCTCTCAATATATCGCAGCTGCCCCAACAGGCATTGGTAACGATGGCATTCTTGGTAATCCTACAAGAGGCCCAGGAAGTGCACAGAGTATCTTCTGCTCCAGCTGTGCACAGAGTAAAACGGCATTCTCATTGTTATAATTTATCTTTTTCTTTCTCTTTCACATACTGTAGGAAGATCATTATCTGGGATTTAAAAGATTGTATAGTTAGGTTTTTAATAGTCATTTTTAATTATGTGAAGGTAGGTACGTGTGTACATGTACATAAGTGCAGGTGCCCCGTGAAGCCAGCAACATCAGATGCCCTGAAGCTGGAGTTACAAAGAGTTTTGAGCTAGCTGACCAGTGAAAGCTGGGAACTGAACTCAGGCTCTCTGGAAGAGCAACAAATGCTCTTAACCACTGAATGATGTCTCCAGGCTCTAGAGATAGGTTTTCATTATATACACATTTCATTTCAGGATAGAAAAGCAATTGTTACAAAATAAGTTATTAAAAGGGAGCAATAAGTGTGATGAGGTTGGGGATCAGGCTTAAATTTCTTTTAAGTACTAGAACCTAAGTTTCTTGAAAGAAAGTTGAAAATGAAAATTTCATTTTTTTTTCACTTTTCCATTCAGGCTATGGTCTCCTTTCTCAATGTCACTGGAGGTTCTAGCTCAGCTTAACTTGAGGCAAAGCTACCCAACCTCGGGACTTTTTGAACCAAGTAAGTCTTTTTGGAGGCAGGAGTGAACTGTGGGAGCTTCAGCAATATCACTGGCTTATCTACTAAATGCCAGCAGTAACCCCCCCCCCAAAGTTGAAACAACTAGATATATTTCCAAATGACCCCTGGTGGGGTAAAATTGCCCCCATTTGAGAACTTCTGACTTAAGGCAACTTTAATCTGGAGTTCATGTCAGGGTCCAAGTTCTAGCAATATTTCTCAAAACACAATTTCCACATCAAAGAAAAATTATGAGATTCTCCCCGAGGGTACCATCAAGGTACCAAGGTACGAGGGTATCAAGAAGTGCAAGCCAGAATGTGGACAAGTCAAGTTATGGGCAAATGTACAAATTCAAACGCTACAAAAACCTCGTTCTCAACTCAGTCTACGAGCAATGTGTGACTGCAATTTAACCTCACTGACCTTCAGATCGTCATTAGCAAACTGAGTGAGAATCATGTCACAACCAGAGTTCTCATGAAGATGAATTATGATCCTGTGTTCAAGGAGCTCACAGAGCCATAGGCTTTACTTATCTCTGTAATGCCTTCTTATCCTAATCCTAGCTGGGTGGGTACAGCATGTGGGAACTGAGGAGCCATCCCTGGCAAATATGCTTTGAACTATTGCTATGGATGGCCTGCAGCTCAACCCAGCAGCCATCCTTATCATGGGCTTAACTGCGACTTCAGCCCTTTTGAATGTGGAAGCCCAGACTCCGTCTTTCCTGTTCCCTTCCTTTCAAGTGATCACTCTAAGCCCAGGGATCAAAGACTAAAAAGAAAAAATAGAGATGGATGTAGTTCAGGGATAGAGAATTTTATTAGCTTGTACAAAGCCCTAGATCAAAGCCCCAGTATCACAGAGATAGAAGGGAAGAGAGGAGAGAAAGATGGAGGGAAGGAAAAGGAAGGAGGAGAGAAAGGAGGGGATGAGGGGAAACGGAGAAAGACAGAATGAGTCACAGACATTTGGATTAATAACCTGAGCAACTACAGGCCCAGTTCTTTCATAAGACATCTTCTACAGGTAGCCTCTCCCCCACCCCATTTCATTTCCATGTGCAGCACTTACCACTATCAAGTCTAAAGAGGTCAAGTCACTTGACCAATGTCACCCAGTATGATCAAAGTACATGTTTCAACAGATAGGATGTGTCAACTCAGGACGTTTGGGACATTATAAATTTTAAAAAGCTACAGTTACCTACCTATCTCAGTGTTTTTGTTGTCTTACTAAGAATGTGTAAAAACACAATGAAAATACACATTAGGAATTCTTGGGAAGGGGGGCATCACCAAATTTCGTTCATCTTGAGTGTGTGTGTGTGTGTGTGTGTGTGTGTGTGTGTGTGTGTGTGTGTGTGTGT
>CABHPR010135017.1:0-15189 GCA_902168415.1 Peromyscus melanophrys
GCCTCCAACACCCGCACTAACGTCTTGTTCAAGTTTCGGCTCGGGAACGGCGCCGGGCTTGCGGCTAGCGCGCCACCTGCTGGTGGGACCGTCCTCCCGGTGACCCGGCTCCGCCACTACACGCTTCGTGCGCCCCAAATTCCACCTCTGCAGAGTCACTCTTTGGTTTGGCGCGCCCTGGGAAGGGTGACACAGACCAATGTGAGTTTTGCAGACCCGTCCTTAAAATGGGCGCAGGGCACGTGCTGGACTCAGGACCTGGAGAAAATGGGATGGGCAAGTAAAGAGCTCCAGAGACTGATGCTGAGGACAACCTTACCACGCAAGGTCGACTCCCTAAAAGCAGTGCAGGTTTTGGAGGAGAGGAAGGATATAAAAAGAAGGTTTGAGAAGAAAATGATTGCGATTTTTTTTTTTTTTTTTTTTTTTGTACCGGGAATTGAACTGATCCCTGCAGATGCTAGGCAACTACTCCACCTCTGAGCTACGTCCCCAGACCTTTTTCAAATTTTGAGACAGGTCTAGCCGTTTTCCAAACTGGTAAAGGTCTGCTCTGATTTCTGGTAGCAGAGTCTGGAGACATCATACACCTCGAAAAAAGAAGGAAAAGACTTCCCGCCTTTGTCAAGCGGCTGAAGGGAAAATGGATTTGGTGTCTGCCATGTCTCTGCATCCTTCGGTGATAGTAACTTTTCCTTGACTGTGGTCTTTCCAGCGACTGGCAGAATGAAGGTGAAGGATGCCTGCAGTGAGTCCTCCTCTGGCTGATTATCACTGCCCTGCATCTCAAACTCCAGACCGTAGAAGGAAACGGGACCAAGACCCCTGAACCTGGGGCCCACTCAGCCTTCAGAGCTTCCGTTTGCTATGGGATGTCACCTCATCCTCTCCGACAGCATCTGCAGGAAGAGGGTTCACAGTCAATTTCTGTTAATAAATTGCCTTTGTGTAAGGGGGGAGTGAAATCTTGCGTGAGGTTCCTCAAAAGGAGATTTGGAAAAATCTGCAGCACTGGTCCCACGCCTCCACCTCCATCAACATCAGTTACATCCTTAAACTAGGTAACTCTGCTCTCCCGTTCACTCAGGATTTATGTTTATCATTATGTTGTTATTTTGAGAGAGAGAGAGAGAGAGAGAGGCTGGTGAGCTCAGAAGACAACCTTGAGAGTCTGTCCTCGCCTTCCACGATGGGCTGTGAGGGTCAAACTCAGGTAGTCAAGCTTCCAAGGCAAGCAGTCTTCTCGCCAGCCCTTTCTCAAAACCTTTTAAGTATGTTTTATTCACATATAATAACTGTAGTATTTGTGGGGTACAGTGTGCCATTTCAAAACACATGTGATGTCATGATAGATCAGCATAATTGGCTCAGACATTTATTTTTTGTATTGAAGACATTTAAAATCCTCTCTACTACTATTTCATTCAACTAATTGCTACCAACCACGGTCATCCTACCCTGCTGCTGTAAAACAGTGGAAGCTGTTCCTCCTATCCAGCTGCGCCCCGAACCTGTTCTTAACCATCTCTCTACATCTGATCCTCAGTCTCTGGTAACAGCTGTCCTACTGTGTGCTCCTGTGAGATCATCTTTTTAACCTCTACATATGTCGTAGGGTCAGTGTTTCCACGAGCCAAAACATGACCATCCCATGACCATCTCGGAGCAGAAATAACTTTGGCCCTCTAGTCTCGGCCACGGCAAAGAAACAATATAGCGATAACTAGGTCTGTGATAACAGTAAGGGGACTGTTCACACATCCTAGTAAAAAAAACCGGAGTGTGTCTTAGGACCTTAGCCTGGGATTCTAGTCATAACTCAGCCCCGCCCCCAAGTTGTCACATGATCTTGGGAGTTTCTAGCATATATATGTGTGTATATATAATACATATTTAACTATGTGCATATAATACATTTATAATGCATGTATATATGTATGTGTGTGTGTGTGAGGTGGAAGGTTAACTGAAGGCAGGACTCCATGGTACGGCTTCCCTGAGGCCACCAGTCATGATGAGGTAGGACTTTCAGTGATGAAGTTGTTTTGGAATCACCCAGGCTCCTGGAAGTAGCCCCTCACCTGTGCTCCTATTATAAATAAGCCAGGAAACTCATTGGTTCACGAAGTGGGACCTGGGAGGAATCATTACTTTGATCTGTCACAGGTGTCCTATTTTTTTTTTCACAATTTTTTCCCACATTTCCCCTCGGGAAAGTTAATGTGACAACATTTAAGTGAAAGCATACAGAGCTTCAGCACTTGTCCTTTGGTCCCTGACATATTCCAAGATACGAGAAATGGTAGAATTTTATTTCATGGCTGGATAATGGTCTACGCTGTGTATCACATTCATATCTTGTAAATAGAGCTGTAATAAGCATACAAGTGCAGATATTTCTTTAATATACTGATCCTATTTGAGATATATATTTTTATATATGTAGGATCTATATACATCTTATACAGTTCGTTCATTTTTGCTAACTGGCATTGGCACAAGAGATTTCCAGTCCTAAGTAAAGTGGGAGAATAAGATAATAATGGCTTTTATTAAATACTATGCACCAGATGCTGTGCTATTTAAATGGGCTTATTCATCTACACCTCACAGAAGCCCCATGGGCTTGGTGGTATTTTTAATCCCTGTGAAGGTATAAGGCAGTGGACTCTGGGGAAATGCTGAGCCTCCACACTGTGACAGCCATGTAACCGCGGACAAGGGACGGCTTCCAGAGTTCACTTGCTTGCCCTGCCTGGAAGTAGCCTCCCACGGAACGGCGTTGCGTCCTCATAGAGAAGGCTATGAAGCTAGAAGCAGTCAAAGGAATCCAAACCGTCGAAAGTGAATTTGGACCTGGCTCTGCCCCACTCCAGCAGAGTGACCTTCAAGCGATTGTGTGATCTCGCTGAACCTTGGAGTCCTTACTGGTCCAAAGGATGACCTCTTGATGCTCTTGAGGGTGGAGGTGAAATGAGGAACGCATAGAAAGATCCCAGAACAGTCCTTGGCTCAGAGAGAACACACAACTCAGGACCATCCTCCTAGTGCCAGGGTCCCGAGTCACACAGGCGTAATGCTTCAGTACAGTGACATTCCCATCTCAACAGGATTCTTTTTTTCTTTTTTTTTTTTTCCAGAACAACAGGTTCACATGGAACTAGAGCCCTAACGGAACAGTGCAGAATGATGTCAGGAGGTGGAACCAGGAGGTGGCCAAGTGGGGGCTGGGAAGCACTCTTCTCTCTTGGCAGGATGATTGGCATCCCTTAGCCTGGGGTGAAGTGCTCAGGGACCCGGTTCCACGCCTCTCCTTCTTGCCAGTTGAGCCAATGAAACCGAGTCCATATGGAAAGACTAGCTTTTTTTTTTTTTTAGATTTAGTTCATGTGTATGAACGTTTTGCCTGCATGTACATAGGTACACCGCATGCTTGTCTGGAGCCTGCGGAAGTTGGAAGAAAGTGTCACATCATCCTAAGCGAGTCATCATATGGGTGCTGGGAGTTGAGCTTGGGTCCTCTGCAAGAACTAGTGCTCTTAACTGCTGAGCCATCTCTCCATCCCCAAGTCCAACTCCTTAAAAGAAGGAAAATACATGCACACCTTTAATCCCAGCACTCAGGAGGCAGAGGCAGGCAGATCTCTGCAAGTTCGAGGCCAGCCTGGGCTACAGAAGTGAGTTCCAGGACAGCCAGGACTACACAGAGAAACCCGAAAAATCAAAAAGAAAAAGAAGGAAAATGGAAAGAAATGCAAAAGATAGTTTCTGATTTGTCACCAAGGCTCCCTTACCTCCTGCCCCTCTTTCTGCTCCAGCTATAGCTAAGGATTTCTGGTTCCCCTGCTGAAATGACAGGCATGTGCCACCACACCTAGTGACCCAGTTTCTACTGTGCTGTAGATCAAAGCTGGGCCTTCCTGCATGCTAGCAAGCACTCTATCAATGAGCTATATTCCCAGTCTATGGCCCTCCATTTTCTTAAATAAAGCTATAATAAGCTAGGCTACCTGCCCACAGTAGACTAATTAGTGAGGTCTACCAACTTCCCTGTCCCCTACAAATCCATCCTCAGGATTCTGACGTAAGGTTTAGGTTTAAATAGGGAACAAAGCCAGGCATAGTGACACATGCCTTTAATTCCAGCACTCAAGTGGCAGAGGCAAGTGGGTCTCTGTGAGTTCAAGACCAGCCTGATCAACATAGTGAGTTCCTGGCCACGTAGAACTACAAAGTGAAAACTTGTTTCAGAAAGAAAGCTGGACTTTCTGTTACCCACTAACAGTTCAGAGAAGAGGGAGTGAAGGACTTGAACCAGCTGCCCAGGAGGCTAGTAGGAGCTTTGGAAGAAGAAAAGGCTACATCTGAAGGCTCTGGGGGAAGCAAGGAAAACATGGGGGGATGGGATGGCAGGGGTATCCACCCTCAAGAGTTCCCTATGAGTGGCCACAAAAGACACCTGATGTGTCTGTCTCCACTACCCCAGACCCCTCCTTAATCCAGCCAGTGCCTTTTCACATTACTTGAGGAACAGGACTTCAATCTTCTTTGCCTTCTTCACTTCTAACAGCCAAACCTTCCTGCCTGGGACTCTCCATCTCCGTATCTCCACGTCTTAACAACTATTTGTGGAGACCAGTTCTTATTAGCGTGGTAAATGACTAATATAGTGCCCCTCCCAGGTGACAGAACACCCTGTCCAACTAATATAAACGCTTCTCCAGAGATTGTCAAAGGGAGACACAGAATGGAGGGATTTTAGACAGAAAGATGCATCCGCTGCTAAGCCAGGTTTTATGGAACCCTCAAATCCTATTCTGTTAGCCCAGAAGGGCCAGCCTAACACACACAAATTCACGTCTGTGTTCTTTCTATGCCCCAATGTCAACTATCTTCCAGACCCGGGAAATACCAGGACATTCTGGAATTTGCAGTCAAAACAATAAAAGAACTAGATCTGTTTTTGTTGATATTGGTGTTGTGATCACTCAGAGAGAGAAAGATTGCTGCCATAGGTAACAAAGCCTCTGCCATAACCAGCAAGGCTGGAATTAAGGTGTAGCCAGAATCTCATTGTGCTTCTGGAGTAGTGGGCCAGTGTCAGAGCACTTCCACAGCATAAACATATCAACGTAAAGAAGAACCCAAATGTGGAATGTCCCAGGCCTTTTCAAATTTCACTTGAGATCCTTCTAATTTTCTCCAGAAACTTTAGAACACATCTCCTCAACTCCATGCCAAAAATGAAGGTTGAATGTAGTAGGTAGGTTTCTCCCATCCTGCTCAGCTCCGTGGTCCCGCAGCCGCTTATAAAATAATCACTCAGAGGCTTAATATTATTTACAAACTGTATGGCCTATGGCAGGTGTCTTGCTAGCTAGCTCTTATATCTTACATTAACCCATTTCTATTAATCTATGTTGCCACGTAGCCGTGGGTTACCTACCGGTCTGCTGGCATGTTGTTCCTTGGGCAGCAGGCTGGCATCTCTCCCTCCTTTTTTCTCCCTGTCTCTCTGCTTGGATTTTCTCTCTCTAAGCTGCCTTGCCATAGGCCAAAGCAACTTTATTTATTAGCCAATGGGAGCAACACATATTCACAGCATACAGAAAGACATCCCACAGCAGTTGGAGGGGCAACTCAAACTGCAGGGATGTGTCATGGGACTTCAGGAAGCTGGTTTCTACCCTGGCAGGCTCCCCATCCTCTCATGCATCCCTGTTCCTTCAGCCTGCCCCTTGGCAGGGGTGTGTTCACAGCCAGAAACTTTTGGGTGATGGTGAACTAAAAGAGCAAGCAAAGGCAGGGAGGCAGTTTGTCTTCATGGGAGACCTGAAAGAGATGGCCCTTGGCTGTGGGGAGGAGGGGGGATGCTCTGTCATTGCCAAGGCCAACCTCCCTGCCAGTGCCTGCCAGGCTAGTGGCAGAAACACCACGCCTCTGGCTTCACCCCAGCCCATTGGCAAGCCACTACCTCAGGTCTGCTTCCGTATCTCAAGCTCCGTTTCTTCTCTCTTTTTGTCACCTGTCCCCACCTGCTTTGCCCTCCTCTCTTCGAGTCCTGCTCGCCTCATCCAGTGTAGACTCTCTGGCTGTGTCTATGTAGAGACAGGGGTCTCCCAGGCAGCCAGAGTGGGAAGCAATGAGAGTCCTCCATGTGGTCCAGAGCAAGCCCTGGTCTCTTCATGACGGTAGAAGGGGACAGCAAAGACAAGTGGGCTATAGAGAGGACAGAGGTGCCTGTGGTTTCCAAGAGTCCTCTTGGGACAAAGGTGACAATACAATCTCAAAAGCTGAACTGGTATTCTTCCTATGTCCTTGGTCCCCTGGAGGTAGGCCGGGTGCTGGCTGGCTGCATAGTCTTCAGAGCTGGAAGGATCCTGCCTATTCTGCACAGGCCCTCTTGGGCTTGTTTCTGGGCAGGCATTCCTCTGCAGTTGGTTGAACTTTATCGGTGTCATCCTCTCCACTCTGGTCCTCAGTGCTGGAACAATGGAAGGATTCATTAGTTAGCTGGACTTTGGGTCTCCAACTAGAATCACCCATCCATTGACAAGCTTCCCTTTGTGCAGGGCTTCCCACAAGTCACTGTGAAGATAGATAGCCACCATTCGGTTTCAGGAGTGACAAAATACTCCCCAAACAGGTGAGGGAGGCTGGAGTAGATTCTGGGTCAGTTCAAGACCAGGCAACATTTGTGCAGTATACGTGCTGGCGGTAGTGGTGGTGTGAGGAAGCAGCATTTCAGGGAACAACTAGGGATTCAGTTTATCCTTTATGGTTGGATAACAATGTAGTCTTCCAACTCACCCGTACAAGAAATGTCACAAGTGTACATGACCTATCCACCTACTTCCCTATCTTCCTATCAATCTACCTACCTATCTACTGATTGATTGATTTATTGATCTACCTCCCTACCTATAGTCTATCTTTTGCCTATCCCCAAAGCCGAGAGAAGAACCCAAAACTCCACACTAATGCCTAGTTTATACCTCCATCCAAACTAACCTAATTTCTACTCCAAGGCCCCCACTTGACAGAAGGGCTCATTTTGTTATTACCAAAGCCTCATTCTCTCCCCTTCCTGCTAAGTACTCCCAGAATCCAATCGTCCAGAAAGGTATGCTCTAGACCTTTATCTGTGCACATCCCTCACTTGCCCAAACCCAAAAATACACTATGGCAGGGTCTCTGGCCTCATGTCATGAGTGGGGACACCTTTCCCAAGGCTGGGATACCCAAGATGCTCCAAGGACATCTCTAGAGTGGATGGCTGTGTAAGGATCGGCATAACAGCACGTTTCTCCCCGCTGAGGCTCTGAGGGTTGCTCCTCTCAAAAGTCCTCATCATCTTTCACCCTATTCCCTTCCCCACTCAACAGTACACATAGAAATGGCAAGAGCTGCTGACCTCGGCTCCTTCCGCCCGCGTCCCTGACACGAGTGCTCACCCGCCTGGCTGTCTACTGCAGTTGGGAGGAGTGGAGAAGAAGACTGGATGGAAGGGATGGGAAGGCCAGACGCCATCCTGCCGCTCATCCGCGGAAGCAGCACTGCCCGGCACCTGCCCCAGAGTCGGGTGCCCCGCTAAGCGCCGAGGACACGTGACCACAGGAAGCCCCTCTCCAGAGCCACACACAGCCTAGCCTCTGCTTTGGGACAGTCACCTCACATGAAAACCGGCTAAAGGGTTGTAGACAGACAAGCTCTGCAGAGAGGACCAATCCGGTCCTCTGTTCCTTCCCAGCAATGCTTGTATCAAGCAAGTCATCCTCCATCTAAGAGAGGCCTGCCGGATGGGCTGAGAGATGGATCTGCATTAGAATACATACTGGTTTCCAGAAGGTCTGAATTCGGTTCCCAGCACACGCTTCAGGCAGCCCACAGCTGTCTGTAATTCTAGCTCCAGGGCATCAGACTCCCTCTCCTGGTCTCTCTGGAAATCCACGTCCATATACAGAGACATATAAATAAAAATGAATCCTTCTTTTTTCTTTTTTTCATTTTTTGTTTTTGTTTGTTTGTATGTTTTTGTGGTTTTACAAGACAGGGTTTCTCTGTTTAGTCCTTGCTGTCCTGGAATTCATTTTGTAGACCAGGCTGGCCTCGAAGTCAGAGATCCACCTGTCTCTGCCTCCCGAGTGCTGGGATTAAAGACCTGTGCCACCACCACCTGGCTCATTTTTGGTTTTCTGAGTCTCACTATGTAGCCCCAGCTGTCCTGGAACTCTCTCTATAGACCAGGCTACCCTCCATACCATCCAATCCACAGAGATCTGCCCGCTACTGCCTCCTGAGTGCTGGGATTAAAGGCATGTGCCACCACACCTGACAAACAGAAATAAATCTTGATAGAGAGAGGGAGGGGGCAGTCCAGAGACACTCATGGAAGGAGGCTGGCACAGCACCCTAACTACATGGAACTAAAGAGGAATTGCAATGAAGGTTCGGGGCACAAGCCGTTGTGGTTCTTTCCTGAATCAAAGAACCGCCACACACTTGAGTAGAAACCCAACTATGTACTTCCTTTTTCCTGGTAGTGCTGGGGATCAAACCCAAGCCCTCACACTTGTTAGGCCCACATTCTACCACCCAGCTACATTCCTAGCCTGAGACCACACTGGCAGGTACTTCCACATCCATTCAATAAGAGCACACACCCCCCCCACACACACACACACACGACAGAGTGTTGGGAAATCACCAAAGACTACCAGCTCCTTTTACAGATAATGAAGTCCAAGCCTAGACGTTAGGAAACCAACAAAGAGTGGCAGCTAGATTAGAGGCCTCTTGGTCCAGGCACTATCCACAGTCAGGAGCTCATCTAACATAAGGTCTGCTACCTGAAGCTTTCCTAGTGTTTGTATTCTTTCCTCTGCAGCAACTATCCTGAACACTAGCACAAATCCCCTCAAGAGAGGGAACTGAAGTCAAAGAAATTCGGAGTGCAGCTAAGTGCTCTGCAGGAGCCCCAAGGTGTGCTTCTGTTTGTACTTGTCCTGTCTGGGCTCAGCTTAAGCACTGAGCCATAGACGATGATGAGCTGCATGTAAACACGAATAAACGAATAGCTGAAGAACTAGAAGACAAGTGAAGAGGGACTCTTGAAACAATAGAGCAAATGAACTTGGCATTGGCCAGAGGCCTCTGCCAGGCTTGTGCCCGGGCACCTGTCCCCATTCTCCAGGGATCTCTAAAGGTCATCTTGGGCTCCTTTCTCTCCTTCATCCCCATATCAAATTAGTTTCCAAGTTCTCTTGTTTCTCCTTCTTTTCCATCGCTGTGGCTGCATCCTGGCCTAGGTCCTTATCACTTGGAGCCAGTCTGGACTCTGGCTGGCTGGGTGAGCACAAAGTCTGGCAGGCAGCTCCAAGGCCAGCTTACTGCCTCAGGCTGTGCTGACTCTGGGTTTGTCTCCTCCCCCTTTGTGGTTCGGGTCTCCCCCCTTATCAGCTGCCCTCACATGTACCCCGGCTCCTGCACCCTGTGCCAGCTCCCGGCTTGGCCACCCAGTCCCTGTGTACTCAGGCTTTCTCTACCACCTCTCCCTCCCCCAGCCCCTTCCTCAGGTTTCAATTAACTAGCTGCCCATAGATTGCAGCAAATTTACTGTCCCTGAAATAGAAGTGGCCCATAGCGTGGCTTAATGAGATCATCCCCCAAGGAATTTAATAAGGGACAATCCCTTTAGCTAGGCGGATGAGAGTTTAACTGTGTGTGCAAGGGGGTGTTGGGGGAGGGGAGGCAGAGGGTTCACGATGCACTACTCCTGGGGTGAGTAGGCAGTCGGATTGAGGGGGTGTCAGGGAGGGTGGGACTGAGAGCGAGAAAGGTGGGATGTGGGGAGACGTGGCAGATCGGCTGGGTGGGGGAGTGCAGCACAGCCTTGTGGCTTCAGAAGCTTGCCAAGAGCCACAGGAAACCCGACTCCAGCCCTCACTCTGCTGCTCCAGAGGGCCCAGGTCAGTTCTAGAGGACAAGCCCAAGAGTTTCCAAAGCCTTGAGAGGAGGCTCTCAAGCTGTAACCTCTCCCTCTCATAAATATGGTGGGGCCAGCATCTAGCACAGTGGAGCTTGCCTCCCAAGCAGGGAAAAGAGAATGCTTCTTTTTCCTGCTCTTCAAAACTGACTCTTTCTGCAGCCAGGAGCTCTGCCAGCTGCTGTCAGCGGCCAGCTGAGCAGATGGGTCAGGAGGGACCCAGGATGATTCCTCAGCTGTCTGCATTCCCTCTGCCTGTGCGTTAGCCACTTCAGCACCACAGCTCCTGGGCCAGAACAGTCCCCTATGCCCTCCCAGGAGAGGGCTGGAAGCCCCCCCACACACACACACATATACACACACACACTAGAGCAATGGTTCTCAACCTTCCTAATACTGCAACCCTTTAATACAGTTCCTCATGTTGCGGTGACCCCAGACCATAAAATTATCTTTGTTGCTACTTTATAACTGTAATTTTACTATCGTTATAAGTCATAATGTAAATATCTAGACATCTGATATGTGACCCCCGAGAACCGCTGCTCTACTGGTCATTACACAGTCTCTGCAAAAGCTGAAGCCTGAAAGACTCCCAGCCATGACCTAGACCAGCCATCTCTCTAATTTAGAGGTGAGCAACCAGGACCTGGGGAGGTTGAGACATCCCCGAGTCCTAGGCTGCAGAGCAATGGCCCCATCTAGCAGATTAAGCCAAAAGTCCCTTAGCTGAGTTCCTAGAGTGGGAGAGCCATGCTGGTGCCAGTTGGCACTACTTTTAGCTCTCAAAAGCTGAGATCAAGGTGTAGGGTTGGGGCAGCAGTCTGGGTCCCATGGGGACTTAGCTGAGGAAAGACCTCCGGAGATTCCTTGAGCTGTTGGCAGAATTCTTTCTGTTCCTTTGCTGATGGTCAGATGTGATCACAGGTAAAGGCTGGCCACAAGTCCTCGGCCATCTCCCATGGGTCTTCTAACAAAACAGCAACTTACTTACTCATTTAAGCCATGGCTCCACACACGCTAGGAAGGCGCTTTACTTTTGTACTATGTGGGAGCCCGTTCTTGGGTTCCTTGTGGCTTTACCCAGCAGGTCCACATAGAGGATGATTAGGACCACAGGTCTGAGTGCAGGTGTCTGAGATGGTCTGCACTTGGCTGTGCTGGGGGAGGAGGTCATTTGCTCCACTCCTTGGCGTCTCTATAAAAACCCTGGGGCAGAGACAGTTGGGGCCCGTTGGAAAAGGTTCCAGGTCCTCTCGAGGCTATCCTTTATTTTCTATCTGTTTATCTCCGCAAGATTCTCCGCAATAAATCCTTCTATCTAATATTTCCTGCTGCTCACACTCAAGAAAACTCTGGGAAGCTGTGGGGTTGGTGGGTAAACGCCCCACAGCACTACACTTCCAGTCCCATAACAACTTCGCCTGGGTGAGACTGTGCTACTAGGGGTTAAAAATCTCTTCCCTTTGCCATATTCTGTTGGTTGGCAGCAAGTGACAGGTCTGTATCAGAGATGGTTTATAGGGCCAGAACAATTATGAGACAGACAGATCTAAAGTCAGGAGGGTGGCGGCTTGTTTTTATTGTCAACTTGATTGGAAGAGTGAGGTTCACCTTGGCTGTGTCTCTGAGGGCACTTTCAGAGAGGCCTGGCTGAGAGGAGGAGACCTGACCTGAGCTTGGGGTGGGGGCTGCACCATCCCATGAATGAGGATCCCAGAGTGAATAAAAATGATGGAAGGAGAAAGTTAGGGGAGCACTCACACTTCCTTTTCCGCTTCTTGAGCTGTCCAGATGTGAGCAGCAGCTTCGCAGTACAGCTGCTACAGCTAACACAACCAGCAGCCGTCCTCCATCCCCAGGCCTTCCCTGCCCGGTGAACTGTCCCCTCAGACTGGGAGCCGGCAGAAGCCTTCCTTCCAGAGCCTTGTCAGTGCTGGCTTCCTCTCCTCTCAGGGTTTGGTTACAGCAGCAAGAAAAGTAACTCATGCCCATGCCTCTAATCCCAGCATTTTGGACCAGGAGAACAAGGTCATCCTGGACTACATGGGGAATCCTGTCTTACAAACAAACACACACAAAAAGAAAAAAGAAAAAAGCTAAATCGGGGGTTTATTAAGAGAATAGGTTCATGCTCATCTGATTATGTGGGCTGAGAAGTTTCAACATAGATCCAAGGGTGCCCGCCACGTCCAAAGACCTCAGAACCAATTCTTAGCTTGAAGGTAAAAGCCCAAGAACACACAAGGACATGGCTTAAAGGCCAGAGATCCTGGAGTTCTGATGGCCCGAGGTGGTAAGCATCTCAGTTGAGAGAGAGAGAGAGAGAGAGAGAGAGAGAGAGAGAGAGAGAGAGAGAATGAACATAGTCTTTCCATATCTTCTCTAGAAATGACCTCATGGTTACTCTTAGTTTGTTAGGTACCCACTTAATCCAGTCCAGTTGATTTCTAAACTGAACCATCACAAGGTAGGTCCCACCCATACTCAAAAGAAGGGGGTCACTAGCAGCATGGTTCCTGAACCTTAGGGCCACCTTAGGGTCTATCCATCATACCTATCATCACATGGCTGGAGAATGGCTGAGATAAGTCAGAGAGCCTGATCTCATAACAGGAATGGGTTCCCAGGGCCAGCTCTGTTTCACACTTCAGGATGTTTCAGTTCTAGGAAGCAGGTATTGTACTAAAAACTCACAGTGTTCCAGCAAGGTCCGGGTCAGCACCACTTACCACAGGTGTCAGTTGGCCAGACTGTTTGAACCTGTTCTAGTAGGATTGTTTGTTTGGTTTTGTTTTTTTCCATTGTGATATCGAGGATGGAACTCGGGGCATTGCATGCTAGGTAATCCCTTCCTCCATCTCTGAGCTTTGTCTGGAGTCCTCACGACGAATAAATCCAGGTCAGGCCAAGTTTTGTCTGATGAGTTATGAAACTCTGGGTTTTGAGAGCTTTGGGAACTTTAGAAATTCTAGTGAGGAGGTGTGAACATGTAATAATTGATGTGCAGTGTGTTCTTACCATAGGCCAGATGCAGGTCAAGAAGCTGTGGTCTCCCAGTTCCAGGAGGGACAGAGTTCTGCTGTGTCAGCCTGTGCCTCCCCCCTTCCCTTCTCACTCCAGTAGACTCTGCATTCATGAACATGGAATGGGGACAAGAGGAGGCTGCAGGGGGCCCAACTCTCTATTTTATATTTTCTATATTATTGTTATTATTACTATTACTACTACTACTACTACTACTACTACTATTATTATTATTATTAGTATTATTATTATTATTTGAGACAGGTTCTAGCTATCACTATACTGCTCTGACCGACCTAGAACATGCTATGTAGTCCAGGCTAGTCTTGAACTCACAGAGATCTTCTTGTCTCTTCTCTCCTTCTTTGTTTTTGTGGTATTGAACCTAGGGAACTTACACGAGGTAGCTAAGTGCTCTACCACTTAGCTATATCCCACCTTTATTTTTTTTAATTTTTATTAGCATACAATTTATATAAAACCTAATGGGTTTCATTTGACATTTTCCTAAGTGTATATAATTTATTTTAATTATATTCACCTCGCTGCCCTCTCTTGTGCCCCTCCTGCTCTCACTGATGCCCTCTCTTCCAGCTGCCACTTTTTCTACTCCCATGTCTTTTTTTTTTTTCCTAATTAGTTTAATTAGATTTACCCACAGGAGTATGGGCAACTTATGAGTGTCTACACCGCTGAAGGAAACCACTCTCCCTCTCCCAGCAACCACTACCTACCCATGAATCCAGAGATGGGAGACTTCTCACGAGCCCCACACCGCATCAGAATGTTTGAAGATCCAGTCTTTTGCAGGTGACATGCTACCGAGAGTTCAAGAGTATAACTGCCATGCTGTGCCTGAAACACAATGCTCCTCAGCACTCCTCCACCTCCTCTACCCCCTCTCTGGTCCTTTCTGCCATCTCTTCTATGATTTTCCTGAGCCATGGAAGGGGGGTCTTTTTATTTTCTGTTTTGAAACACGGTGTCATTCAACTATCCCAGCTGGCCTTGAACTCACTGTGCAGTCAGTCCAGCTAGACCAGATCCAGATCCTCCTGCCTCAGCCTCCCAAGTACCAGAGGGTTACAAAACTGAGCTCCCAGGCCTGGCTCTGACTCTCTGTTGCCGTGTTTTCCCCAGTCTGCTCCAGCCCCGTATTTTGAGAATGCCAGGCTTTGACAAAAACACTTCAGAAACAAAAACCAACCAAACAAATAACCAGAAGCACTCAGGAGTTAGCCGGACACCCAAGGTAAGCTCTGTAGGCTGTTGAAGCAAACCGGAATTGGGCCACATGGCAGCATTCATCCCCTCCAGTGGAGGGAAAGGGCATCCTGGCTGGGGCCACCCCAGGATGTGTTGCCAGCTAGCTAGAGAAAGTCTGTGTCTCTCCAGCCGCAGCCATTGCTTAAACAGCTGTTGCTCAACAAACGCTCCTGACTGACTCTTCAGTACAAATTTGACGGGTGGCACAGTCTGTGGACACTCTAGGTACCTCCCCCATAGGCGCCTGCACAGCTAACATCGTAGGGGTGGGTGTTAGTTTTGGGAAACTCTGGGACCTAGTTTGTCGTGGTGGGCATCAGGTTCCACTGTGCTATCCTCCATCAGGGGCCAGAGCTTCACGGTAAACTAGCAAAATCCCAGGCCAAGAGTAGAAAAGAGATTGGTTGCGGGATGTGTGGTCCCTCCGCCCTCCCCAGACTGTGTTTCTTCTCCACATATCCATCCAGAACCTTTTCTGGACCAAGTTTGTCTTGTTGGTGTTGTTTGGAAGCATTTTAAAGTTATGGCCGCCCTCTGGTGTCTGAAATGATGTATGCCAGCGCCCGTGCCTTTCAAACATGACCGCAGACAGGGAATTTGAGCACCATGAGTGTGAGAACCGCTGAGGTAGGTTCTTGAGTGATTTAGGATCGCAAAGTGGATGATAACAATTTTCTGTGTTTGCTGGCGTAAAAGTCAGACCAGTAGATAAT
Organism: Peromyscus melanophrys; assembly: GCA_902168415.1. Lineage (NCBI taxonomy): Eukaryota > Metazoa > Chordata > Mammalia > Rodentia > Cricetidae > Peromyscus > Peromyscus melanophrys. The sequence goes on from CABHPR010135017.1 coordinate 14,992, forward strand.
TAGTCAGGTCATTTCGGGGGGTGGGGGGAGCCGGGGTGTTGGGTTTTTTGTTGTTGTTTTGAGGTTTAGGGAATGTTTTGTTTGACGCACTGTTTTCTCCTAGTGCTTTTGCCGAGTGCTGGCAGGACAAACAGTAACTACTCTAAGATGTTGAATGAATGAATGAATGAATGAATGAATGAATGAATGAATGAATGA
>CABHPR010135017.1:15199-26419 GCA_902168415.1 Peromyscus melanophrys
TGAATGAATGAATGAATGAATGAATGAATGAATGAATGAATGAATGAATGAATGAACTGGCCCCTTAAAGGAAGCAACATAATTCCACTCATTTTTACCTTATTTTGCTGTCTCTCCATAGATTTTTTTTAAGGTATTTTGGGAGAAAAAAATCTACATTTTTTTAAATTGTCAAAATTGGAATAGATTAGTTTCTTTAATATTATGGAACCAGGATTAGAGCAAAACTTATTTGGTAGACTATCTTCTGCTTAACTCGGGAGCATCAGGTTCTCCCTTTGGCAGACTGTATTTCCCAGCACAGCTCCATGCTCTTACTCTATAATCCTGACAATCTGCTCGCTGGGCGAGAAGACGGTGTCCACTTGAGAGGGAAGTGGTGGTGCAGATCTGGGGGGAAGGCTCGGCTGTAAAGAGCCCTCCCCAGCCCTTACAGAGGACCTGGTTCCTAGCACCATGCGGGGCAGCTCCCAACCATCTTTAACTCCAGCTCCAGGGGATCTGAAGCCTTTGAGGGCATCTGCACACATGCGCATATCCTCACACACGGACAAACACAAAAGCACACAACTAAAAATAAATCTAAGCCAAGTGTGTTGGTGCACACCTTTAATCTCTGTGAATTTTAAGGCCAGCCTGGTCTACATAGTGAGTTCTAGGAAAGCCAGAGTTACATAGTGAGACTCTGCCTAAAAAAAAAAAAAAAAAAATCCTAGTAACATAGTAACATCTACAAAATGTTGGGGTTTTTTTGTTTTTTGGGGTTTTTTTTGGGTTTCTGGTTTTTCGAGACAGGGTTTCTCTGTGTAGCTTTGGAGCCTGTCCTGGAACTTACTCTGTAGTCCAGGCTGGCCTCGAACTTACAGAGATCTGCCTGGCTCTGCCTCCCGAGTGCTGGGATTAAAGGCGTGCGCCACCACCGCCAGGCTTTTTTTTTTTTTTTTTTAATGTGTTGATTTTTCTTGGTGATATGGGGTACTATTTTTTTTTAATGTGTTGTTTTTTCTTGGTGATATGGGGTACTATTTTAAGAAAGAGTCTCTCACTCTAAGCCAAGCTGACCTGGAACTCACTATGCAGCCCAAGCTGGTCTTGAATTCAAGGTGATTCTCTGGCTGGGGCCTTCTGAGTGCTAAGATCACAGGCAAGTACCACCATGCCTGACTGTTCTAAAAAATCTTAAAGGACAATGCCAAGGATTTATGAGGATGTAGGGCTGAACAGAGTTGAGAGTATTACAATCATTTTGGAACATATTCTGATAGAAATTTCTAGTTTAACATACCAACAATTTTATTCCTAAATGCATATATATGTATACTAAATGACATAAATGGTAATATATGGTTGTTGTTCATATCTGTGGGCTTTGCATGTGCAGATTCTACCAACCATAGAGAATATTTAGTTAAAAATTACATTTGTACTGACATGTACAGCCTTTCCCCTTCTCATTCTTTAAACAATACAGTATAATAACTATTTGCATTGTATTAGATATTATAAATAATCTAGATGTGATTTAAAAGGACAAGCATGATGGTATATGTCTTTAATCTCAGCACTTAGGGGACAGAGGCAAGTGGATCTCTGTGAGTTCCAAGCCAGCCAGGGCTACACAGTGAGACCCTGTGTCAAAAATAGATAAATAATAAATAAATGCCTTAGTTGGGGTTTTATTGCTGTGATGAGACACCATGACCACAGCAACTCTTATAAGGAAAACCTTTAATTGGGGCTGGCTCACAGGACAGAGGTTTCCTGGCAGAAAGCATGGCGGCATGCAGGCAGACATGATGCTGGACAGGTAGCTCTGAGGTCTACATCCAGACCCACTGGCAACAGGAAGAGACGTGAGCTGAAACGTCAAATCCCACCCTCCAGTGACACAGTTCCTCAAATGAGGCCACACCCACTCCAACAAGGCCACCCCTCCCAATAGTGCCACTCCTTATGGGCCTATGGGAGCCATCTTTATTTAAACCACCAGAATAAATAAATAAATGTGGTTTAAAGTATATGGCAAGCATAGCGTTCCTGAGAAATATGGACCATAGACTTCAAATGCAATTACCTTTGGGGAAGGGATAATATATAGTAAGGTTACCAGCTCTTGCTGAGTAATCAATAGTTCTCAATATATGTGTATGTTGTTTGTTTTGTTTTGTTTTTATTGAATGAATTGTACTCCTGGCTGGTCTTGAATTTAATATGTGTGTAACTGAAGATGATTTTGAATTCCTGATCCTCCTGTTTCCACTTCCCTAGTGCTGGGATTACAGGCATGTATCACCATGCCCAGGTGAAATTTTATATACTTAAAAAGAAATTTATGCATATGGGTGTTTCACCAAAATTTTTTTATGTGTATGGGTGTTTGCCTGCATATGTGTCTGTGTACAACATGCATGTAGTGCCCAAAGAGGCCAGAAAAGAGTGTTAAATCCCCTGGGACTGGAGTCACAGATGGCTATGAGTTGCCATGTGAGTGCTGGGAACTGAACTTGGGTCTTCTATGTTTATAATAAAAATGTAATACAAATAAGCAAAGTCTATGGACATATAAGACATTTACACTATGTAAGACATACATTTTACTTAGTTTACAAAACTAAGATTTGGACTGGGCAGTCTGATGGTCTTTGGATTTATAAACTGTCTCTCTGAGATTGAGGGAAAATTCTTACTTATCTTTTTCATAACCCCACTGTGTAAGGTATCATGCTTAGTGGGTGCTAAGAAACAAGCCAATGAACAGTGAAGAAGGCCTTTCAGCTCTGGAGTGTGACGCCCGAGAGTTCCTTGCAGCATTTAAGGTCACACTGCAGGCGGCATAAGGCTGAGCTCCCATGCTCTGTGTTGAACATGCTGAAAATCTGGATCCTGAGGAGGGAGAGCGCAGTCCCACCCACCTTCTCTGTGGAGGCAGGCTGGCAGCCCACAACTGACTGCTGCTGCAGAGTTTAAAGAAAACTGAACACGTGGGAGCCGGGTGCCGTGAGATGAGCCTAAAAATACACACCTGTACAATGTGAGAGAAAGCATGCCGAGATCAGAAGGCAGACATGCATCGTGCTCCCAAATAAAGGTGGCAGATTGGCCTCTCGGTGGTGTCCCATCCAACCCACAACCTCAGCAGTCCAGGCACAGGGTCACAGCCAGCCGAGGGTAAGCCATCTCTCACGTGCTTCTGTGAAAATCCACAAGAAAAAGTTTCCCTGGCAACCAAGGACACCCAACACCATCATTCCACTCTTAAAATAGTAGCAGCCGCATCTTCACAGCAAGGTCTTCTCATTCAAGCTGCACCTCGCACCCACCAGGCAGCTTCCAGGGGCAAGTGGAGCACAAGTGTCAGCAACTCCAGATCATTCCTGGCTACGTAGTGAGTTTGAGGCCAGCCAGGTCTACATAAGACCCTGTCTCAAAAAAGCAGAAAACAACAAAGACAAACGGGACTATACATAATATATGTTCCTGAACTGGGCAATTATATATACTGTGCATTATTAAGATAATTGAAGAAATCTGAGTATGACTCATATTGCAATATTTCATCAATATTAAATCTCCTAAGATGAAATGTTATATGTGATCATTTTACTGTGCTTCACTACGAATGTTTCTGTTCTTAGGGGATGGATATGGAAGTACCAGGAGGGAAGAAGTTAGATATGTAGTCTAGGGTCAGACGTAGAGACAAAAAAACAGGTTGCCCCTCACACCACCTCCCCTGTACAAACAACTGAGTTCACAGCAGAGAACAGTATTTCGTATCCTTTATTTATTGGTTTGCTGAAAAAAAAATTATTCCTTTGTGTGTGGGCACATACATGCCACAATGTGCGTATGAAAGTCGGGGAACAGCTTGCTGGAGGTGGTTCCCTCCTTCCGCTATGTGGGTTCCCAGACTTGAATTCCGACCATCAAGCTTGGCAATAGTGCCTTCCTCTAGCCACTGAGCCTCTCACCAGCTGTGGTGGTTTGAATGAGAATATATTAGAATGCGTGGTCCCTGGTTGGTGGAACTGTTTCGGGAAGGACTAGGAGGTGTGGCCTTGTTGGAGGAGGTGTGTCACTGGAGGTGGGCTCTGGGGTATCAAAAGACTCATGCTATTCCCACTTAGCTCTCTCTCTGCCTCTTACTTGTGGATCAAGATGTGAGCTCTCAGCTATTCCTGCTGCCATGCTTTTGCTCCATTATCATGGACTCTAAACCTTTGGACCAGTAATCCCAATTAAACACTTTCTTTTATAAGCTGCCTTAGTAATTATGCCTTTTCACAGTGATAGAAAAGAAACAAATACAGAAGTTGGTACCAGGAATGGGGTATTGTTGTGATAGGCTTAACCATGCTGGGTTTTTTGTTTGTTTGTTTGGTTGGTTGGTTGGTTGGTTGGTTTTTTTGTTTTTTTTTTTTTTTTAGAGGAATGTAGAAAACTTTGGGATTTATACTACGAAAGCAATTGAATGCTATAATCAGAGATTAATGGGCCATTCTAGTAGCAGTATGGAAGACAGTCATGCTGAGAGATGTGTGGAAGGTGGAGGCACAGCTCAAGAGGTGGTAGAGGGGAACAATATTGGCAACCAGGCTAGGGACCATTCTTGTGATACTTGGGCAAAATATTTGGCTGCTTTCTGCCCTAGTCCTAAGAATTTGCCTGAGACAAAATTGGAAAGTAATGGACTAATTTATTTGAAGGAGATTTCAACACAGTCTAATACTGGCTCTCTTGCATAGTTATTACTAATCACATTTATGTAGGTCTACAATAAAAAAAGAGCAAGTGGGGCAAAAAGAAATACAAAATGTAAAGTTTGGGGAGAAAAAGAGCACCCGTAAATTTCATGTTAGAGGCAAGGTGTGTGCTTAAAAGATCTAGGTGAGGCCTGACCTGCACTGTTATAAAAAGGGAGAAGTGCCCTCAGGGCAAGACTCCACCCAGATACTCCAAAAATTTGTGAAAGCAAAATGGGGTGGTATTGTGTTCCCCAAAATATTGTGTATGCTAATAAACTTATCTGGGGTCAGAGAACAGGACAGCCACAATATTAAACATAGAGGTTAGGCAGTGGTAGCATACGCCTTTAATCCTAGCATTCCAGAGACAGAAATCCCTCTGGATCTCTGTGAGTTCAAGGCCACATGGGAAACAGCCAGGCATGGTGACCCACGCCTTTAATCCCAGAAAGCACGCCTTCAATCCCAGGGAGTGGTGGTAGAAAGCAGAAAGGTATATAAGGCGTGAGGACCAGAAACTAGAAGCATTTGCCCTGGAGAGGCCTTTGGCCTGGAGAAGCATGTGGCTGGTTAAGCTTTCAGGCTTCTAGCAGCAGTTCAGCTGAGACCCATTTTGGATGAGGACTGAGAGGCTTCCAGTCTGAGGAAGCAAGACCAGCTGAGGATCCGGTGAGGTGAGATAGCTGTGGCTTATTCTGTCTCTCTGACCTTCCAGTGTTCACCCCAATAACTGGCCTCAGGTTTGATTTTATTAATAAGACTCTCTAAGACTCCTGCTACATCAAAAAGCCTAAGAAATGTTACACCCTTGAAGAGCAATAACTAAGAAAAGCTTCTGCAGATATGACTCCAGGGGCCAGGCTCCAGTCCCAAGTAAGAGGCCAAATTTGGCGGTGTTGTCCACATGGTTCTGGTTTTAGAGTCATGAAAGATTCATGAGTAAAGGGGTCATGGGGTTTTCATCTGATGTTAAGGAGAGTCACTGAGGCCAGGTGTGTAGCAGAATCCCTGCATGGAGACCCTGAGAGGCCATGGAAGGAAATTGTGAAAGTGAAGCCTGTATTGTACTGGGCACCTCAAGATGTTAGATCAGCCAGAGTCGTGGGCTGCGTACAGGGAGTGGAACCTGCCTGAGAGAGAGAGATGTTTTACAGGCAGCAAGCTAGAAGTGTGCAGCCATCTAAACCCTTTGACATCAGACAGGATCTGGAGTTAGCACTACGAGGTTTTGGTCTTTCTTCATTATGGTATTTCTTCATTATGGTCTTTCTTCATTTTGGTATTTCTTCATTATGCTCCAATCCCTCCCTTTTGGAATCGCATTACATATTCTGTGCCATTCCAAGTTGGAAGTATGCAGTTTGTCTTTTGCTTTTTATAGGGAATTGCAATTAAGCGATTGCCTTGAGATTGAGAAAAGACTTGGACTTTTAAACTGTTAAGACTGTGATAGACTATGGAGACTTTTGAAGTTGGAGTAAATGCATTTTGCATTACGATATGCAACTAGCCTACGGGGCCAGGGAGTGGAATATGGTGGTTTTGATGAGAATGGCTCCTACAGGCTCATGTTTGAATACTTGGTCCCCAAGTTTGGGAAGAATTGGGATGTGTGGCCTTGTTGGAGGAAGTGTGTCACTGGGGGCGGGCTTTGAGGTTTCAAAAATTCATGGCATTCCAGTATTCTTCCTGCCTCCATGTGAGCTCTCTGGCCCTGCCCCAGTAGAAGCTACAAGGTGGGCATGGGAGAACTAGCCCAGCCTCTCGTGGGAGAGCTGGCCCTGCCCTGCTCTGGCCACCACATGGCTTTCCTTAGACAATGGCTTCTGGTGTGGATACAGGTGGATAAAGACTCATCCTTGTAGGCGTAAGTTTTCTCAGGTTCCACCTGGCCCAACGGTCCCACAGCTGCTTATAAAATAATCATTCAGCCAGTCAGCGGTGGCACACGCCTTTAATCCTAGCACTTGGGAGGCAGAGTCAGTCGGATCTCTGTGAGTTCGAGGCCAGCCTGGTCTACAGAGAGAGATGCAGGACAGGCACCAAAACTACACGAGAAACTCTGTCTTGAAAAACAAAAACAAACAAACAAACAAAAAATCACTCAGAGGCTTAATACTATTTACAAACTATATGGCCTATGGCAGGCTTCTTGCTAGCTAGCTCTTATAGCTTAACTCAACCCATAACTATTAATCTATGTATTGCCATGTGTTCCGTGGCTTTACCTGCATCCCATTACATGTTGTTCCTTAGACAGCAGTTTGGTGTCCCCCTCACCTCTGCCTTTCTTCTTCCTATCTCTCTCTTGGATTTCCTGCCTGGCTATAACCTGACTTGCCATTGGCCAGAGCAGCTTCTTTATTTATTCGCCAATAGGAGCAACACATATTTACAGCATACAGAAAGACATCCCACAGTACATCCTCCCTTAGGGGGCTGGACACTAGGAATTTGATCATGTGCTATTGAATATATGAACAACACAAAATAGACTTGCTTTCTTTTTTGGGGAGTGGGAAAGTCACAGGGTGGGAGCAGACATGGGAAGACTGAGAGGTGAGAATGATCAGGGCACATGATGTGAGATTCCTAAATAATCAATAAAAATATAATTTAAAAAAAGATGGCTGGGAGCTGGAGAGATGGCTCAGAGGTTAAGAGCACTGCTTGCTTTTCCAAAGGTCCCGAGTTCAATTCCCAGCAACCACATGGTGGCTCACAACCATCTGTAATGAAATCTGGTGCCCTCTTCTGGCCTGCAGGCATACGTGCAGACAGAACACTGTAGACATATAAATAAATAAATCTTTAAAAAAAAAAAAAAAAAAAAAGGATGGCTGGGCAGCGATGGTACACATCTTTAATCCCAGCACTCAGGACTCAGAGGCAGGAGGATCTCTGAGTTCGAGGCTAGCCTGTTCTATAGAGTGAGTTCCAGGATAGCCAGGGCTACAGAGAGAAATCCTGTCTCAGAAAAAAAAAAAATGTGAGCTCTCAGCTGTTCTTGCTCCCATGCCTTTGCTCTGTCATCACAGACTCTAACACTCTGAAACCCTAAGTCCAATTAAACACTTTCTTTTATAAGTTGCCTTGGTCATGGTATTCTGTCACAGCAATAGAAAAGAACCACTACACCAAAGCAGGGACTCAAGCAGGGCAGGAACCTGGAGGCGGAGCTGACACGGAGGCCATGGAGGAGGCTGCTTACTCGCTTGCTCCCCATGGTTTGCTCAGACTACTTGCTTGTATACCAGGACCACTGTCCATGGATGGCAGCACCCACAGTGAGCTGGGCCCTCCCATATCAATCATCAGTCAAAAAACTGCACCATAGGCTTGCTCACAGACCAGTTTGGTCGGGGACATTTTCCAGAGGTTCCCTCGTCTCAAAGCTCGTGTTGCTGACATAAAACTAACCAGCGCACAGTTCCAGCTTGATTTCTCTGTGTCTTTCAAAGCGTCTGTTTCCTCAGCAATAGGGTCTTTACCATCTAGTGATGGCGGTCAGTCAAGAGCAAAGCAATACACTATGTTGTTCTGAGAGCCTCCAGGGCCTCCATAGGAAGATATCCCACACCAGGGACTGAGAACTCATTTAATAACTCAGGTCTTCTAGGGTAACATTGTCCACCCATTCAGAGCATCACCATTCAAACACATTGTGTGTGTGTGTGTGTGTGTGTGTGTACATATATTTATAAATACACACACACATATTAAAATAGGCACAGTGATGTATACTTTTAATCCCAGCACTCAGGAGGCAGAGGCAGGTGCGTCTCTGTGAGTTCCAAACCAGCCTGGTCTACATAATAAGTGCCAGGACAGCTAGGGCTACATTGTGAGACTCTGTCTCAAAATAAAATGAGTAATAAAAATAAATAAAACCATGTACTTTAAAACTGGCTTTTAGAGTATGACTCTCCCTGAGGCTTCTCCATCCATCCTTAGTTTTGGATTGCCTTACCATCCACCCCACTCAGACTCTTAATCCCCAGTAATCCCCGTTTTCATGTGTTCTATTAGCCCTTCCTCCCTAAAGACCTCTCCCCCTCTCCCTCTCATGGGCCCTTTTTAGCTTCTTGACCTCTACAGACACTCCCATTCAGACACACAAATGTAAAAATTCAAAGACAGGACCTGTATATGTGAGAGAGCATGAGGTATTTGTCTGGGCCTGAATCACCTCATTCAATGTTAGCACTGCTAACCACCATGCACTTCCTAGGAATCTCTTACCACTGACTCCTAGGCAGAGTGTGGAGGCAGGTGTCAAGGCAGCATGCTACAGAGACAAACACCATGCTAGTTCACTAAAATCCACCTTCCCTTACTCACCGTTTTTAATATTCTTCATTGTTGTATTTGGGGAGTGAAGTATTTTTTCTTTTGTTTGAGCAGGATCTCTGGACACAGCCCAGGTTGGTCTTGAACTCAACCCTCCTGCTTTTGCAGCACAGTGATTATAGGTATGCGCCACTACACTCAGCCTTTTACATTTTAGTAGAGGTCATCATTCCTGTGACTTTTTGCTCCCGTTGTAACTTTTGAAAATCAACTATCAGTTAAACTAAATGCTCTGAATTGTCTCCATGGCCTTTTCTTTTTATGTGTTATGTCTCTGTATATATCCTGGTTGGATTTTTGTTCAGATTTGGGGATGGCTTTGAGGTCTCCTTGGGTAGAGTAAACTATAGTCTAGATTTCCTTTTTGTTTACAGTTAGGGTAGAGAGAGAGATTCTGCTTGAGTTAGAGTGGATGGTAGAGCAGGCACTTGATAGCATTACACTTCTTCTCCCAGGTCCTCAATCATGTACCAGTCAGGCACTACCTCATATGAGGTGCTACAAATGTGCTTACCCCCAAATCAGGTCAGCTATGGCTTGGGCCAGTATGGTTGAACTTTGCAGTCTGCCCGAGGCTCCACTGCTGCTAGACACTCTAAGAAGGCCTAGTTCATACATCTAATAAAGCTTTCAGTCCGGCGCTGAGGGAAGTCAGGGCAGGAACTAAGCAGGACTGAAGCAGAGACCACAGAGAAATGCTTACTAGCTTGTTCAATTTGCATTTTTATACAACCCAGCACCATGTGGCCAGAGGTGGCATGACCCACAATGGGCAGTCCTCTCATATCAATCATTAATGATGAAAATGCCCTACAACATTACATACAGGCCAATCTGATGAAGGGATGACTCCAGCTTGTGTCAAATTGACAAAAACCGGCCCAGACATGCACACCACGCTGGGCTGCAGACTGAACAGTGCTTCATGCAAGCCAGGCAAGCATTCCATCAACTGAGTTACACCCCAGTTCAGTATCTTTATTTTTATATTTTTATATTGGTCTTTGATCCTTTGGATTATCCTAATATAGGGCATGAAATATGAATTTAGCATCATATGCTGTATTATTCCTCTTTCTGCCACTGGCTTAAAGGTCTAATTTTTTTCATAAACTAACATATTAACATTTGGAGAAAGGTCAGTAGGAGCTGCTCAGGAATGGAGGCAAAGCCCTAGAGAAGAAGTAGAGAAACTGGAACAGCACAAGCTGTCCACTAACCTGTTGGTGAGAACTGTCATGATGGCCACCTAGGGGGAATACTGAAGGATTTTCTTTCTTTCTTTCTTTCTTTCTTTCTTTCTTTCTTTCTTTCTTTCTTTCTTTCTTTCTTTCTTTCTTTCTCTCTCTCTCTCTCTCTCTCTCTCTCTCTCTCTCTCTCTCTCTCTTCCTTCCTTCCTTCCTTCCTTCCTTCCTTTCTTTTTTTAATGTATATGAATATCTTACCTGCATGCATGTCTATGTACCACATGTGTGCCTGTAGATGCCAGGTGTCAGATCCCCTGGAACTGCACTTATGGATGGTTTTGAGCCACCATATAGGTACTGAAAATCAAACCCAGGCCTTCTACAAGAGCAAAAAGTGCTCTAAACCATGGAGCCATCTCTCCAGCACCTCCCCCCCTCGATTTTTGAAAGATTCTTAACTGCCAGGTACACAGTAAATAACAGGTAACACAAAATGCTTTTTCATATGAAAACTGTATTTAGGCCAAAAAAATTAAATGCATGACCAAAAACTGTTATTTTATCAGGAAGGATATTATTATCTCCTCTAAGAACAGCCATTTACTTGTTGGGAAAAGGATGTCTACTTGGCTTTAGTCACAGCTCCATCATTTCTACTTTCTTAGTAAGTTCAGCTTCAATGGCATCCTGGAGAAAGGAAATAAGCCATAGATGAAGACACGAAAGAAATGCTATCAACTTCTACTGATATTTTAAAAAGAGAAGTAGAAAAGGAAAACATTACAACCAATTTTACTTTACTTATTTATTTTTGTGGTACTAGGGACCAAACTGAGGAACTTATGTATGCGAGTCAAGCCCTCTACTACTGAACTACACTGCCATCTCTTCGTGTGTGTGTGTGTGTGTGTGTGTGTGTGTGTGTGTGTGTGTGTGTG